>JAVTVY010023729.1:0-95516 GCA_036873755.1 Hanleya hanleyi
GTATAGGCGGGCTCTCCGTCATTGCATCACCAGTGGCATTCTCCTCCCCGGGTTCATCTTCACTGGGTCTGACCTTGCGCGGCTCCTCTTCAGTAGGAAGTTGTCCCTCATGCCGTGGTGACGGACCATGAATCAAACGCTCATGCCGTTCTAATTGACTGGGTCGTTTGAAGAGTTGACCACAATCCTTACATTGTTCCGTCGCGCCCTCGTGGAATGAGCGTTCGTGGCGCAGTAAAGCATCTTCTCGATTAAATGACCGTGCGCAGGTTATGCAAGTATGTCGTGCACCGTTGTGGGCGGAGGCCTCGTGGCGTCGTAACTTGTTTAGACGAGTAAATGACTTCTGGCAAGTTGTGCAAGTGAACATCTTGGTGGTGGACAGAGTGCCTCATGAAACGGCAAGGCCGCTTCCCTTTTATAGCACACTAGCTGTTGGTCTATTTTTAGCACACTCAGTTCAACTACCTACCGGATGTAGGCTGTTTCTAATCGTCATCGGGCAGGTCAGGATACCGTTGAGAAAACATATCCTCAGATAGTTGTTTGCGCATTCTGAGTATCTTTCAGTGCATGGGTGAATACTTTCAGCCGATGGGGGTGGTGGGTCAGTTTAACCACGAAGAACGTAATATTGGTGACCCTCTCCACTATCCATTTGGTGTTGGGACGCTGTTCATAGGCCCATTCCAAGGGATCCACAGTGTCCAGTTGGGCCAGCATCGTCTCTAGCGACGCCCGATTGGTGATTGTGAAAGGATGGTCGTACACTGGGTTGATGGCACTGGAATAGAAATAGCACAATTCGCGCGTCATCTTATGGCATAAGATATAGCCAAATGCTACATTTAAGATGTAGCCAAATGCTACATTTAATGTGAAGGACGTGGGTTGGTCATTGAAGATGGCTTCCACGTAGCTGCGTAGACGGGCGAGGTCGGTCAGTCGGAAATTGTACAAGTCCAATATAGGGCGATGACGGTGGAAGCAGTGTCGGATCATGGACCAATGGTGTCGATATATCTCACTCACTGGATGATCTTCGGATAAGAGATCGCTGGGAACATCCACCGCATCTTCCAGAAAATGTTCGTTGTTGTCAGGCGTATGACTGGAAACAGTAATGCTAGGGACCGGCTGGATATCTAGGCTCTTCTGAGCTGTGGGTATAGGCAGGCTCTCCGTGATCGCATCACCAGTGGCATTCTTCTCCCCGGGTTCATCTTCAGTGGATCTGTCCCTCCTGGGTGCCTCTTTAGTGGAAAGTTGTCCCTCATGCCATGGTGACGGACCATGAATCAAACGCTCATGCCGTTTTAACTGACTGGGTCGTCTGAAGAGTTGGCCACATTCTTCGCATGGACGCTTGGGTGGCCCATGAATTGAACGTTCATGGCGCTGTAAATGATCTGGGCGCTGAAACGACAGTGTAGGCCTACATATCTTACAGCTATACCGGGCGGTTCCATCGTGCTTGGTAGCCTCATGGCGGCGCAAGTCGTGCCGGCGAGTGAACGATTTCGAGCACGTAGTACAATTGAACATCTTGGTGGTTGACAGAGTGTCTGATGAAACGGTCAGGCCGTTTCCTTTTTATAGCAAGCTAGCTGTTGATCTATTTTTAGCACCATCAGTTCAACTTGGACGTCAGCGACAAGAACCCGGATGTAGGCGCGGACGTCATTGACAAGAGCTCGGATGTACAAGAACCCGGATGTACCCGGATGTGAATGCGTCTGCTGCGTGTGTGTGTGTGTGTGTGTGTGTGTATGCGTCTGTGTGTCTGTGTGCGTGTGTGCATGAGCCGAGTTCTAAGAGCCCCGGAGAGAGAACAACAACAACAACAAGGATGACACATGAGAGAGGACCAATACATATGGACACATGTTCATTCCTATATTTAAAGACTCTACCATCACCACCACCAACTCCACCAATACCACCACCGCACACCACCAACACCACCACCAACGCCACCAACGCCACCTCCAACGCCACCAACGCCACCACCAACGCCACCAACGCCACCAACGGGCGTTGACGGGCGTCAACGCCCGGTGGTGGTGGTGGTGGTGGTGGTGGTAGCCCCCGTGTGGCAGAGCTCCGGGGTCAAAGGTCAGTTCCGGTCACGTGAACGGAAGCGGAAGTGACCTCACAGAGGTCGTATCCAAATGTCACTTCCGAGATCTGAGCTCCACAGGCGTTGAGCTCCAAGAGCTCCGATCCAAGAGCTCTGCCACACGGGAGTTCCCACCACCACCACCGGGCGTGGAGCTCTCGGAGCTCTGCCACACCGGGGTTACCACCACCACCACCACCACCACCACCGGGCGTTGAAGGGCGTTGACGCCCGTCAACGCCCGGTGGTGGCGTTGGTGGCGTTGGTGGTGGCGTTGGTGGCGTTGGTGGTGGCGTTGGTGGCGTTGGTGGTGGTGTTGGTGGCGTTGGTGGTGGTGTTGGTGGTGTGCGGTGGTGGTAGAGTCTTTAAATATAGGAATGAACATGTGTCCATATGTATTGGTCCTCTCTCATGTGTCATCCTTGTTGTTGTTGTTGTTCTCTCTCCGGGGCTCTTAGAACTCGGCTCATGCACACACGCACACAGACACACAGACGCGTACACACACACACACACACACGCATCAGACGCATTCACATCCGGGTACATCCGGGTTCTTGTACATCCGAGCTCTTGTCAATGACGTCCGCGCCTACATCCGGGTTCTTGTCGCTGACGTCCAAGTTGAACTGATGGTGCTAAAAATAGATCAACAGCTAGCTTGCTATAAAAAGGAAACGGCCTGACCGTTTCATCAGACACTCTGTCAACCACCAAGATGTTCACTTGTACTACGTGCTCGAAATCGTTCACTCGCCGGCACGACTTGCGCCGCCATGAGGCTACCAAGCACGATGGAACCGCCCGGTATAGCTGTACGATATGTAGGCCTACACTGTCGTTTCAGCGCCCAGATCATTTACAGCGCCATGAACGTTCAATTCATGGGCCACCCAAGCGTCCATGCGAAGAATGTGGTCAACTCTTCAGACGACCCAGTCAGTTAAAACGGCATGAGCGTTTGATTCATGGTCCGTCACCATGGCATGAGGGACAACTTTCCACTAAAGAGGCACCCAGGAGGGACAGATCCACTGAAGATGAACCCGGGGAGAAGAATGCCACTGGTGATGCGATCGCGGAGAGCCCGCCTATACCCACAGCTCAGAAGAGCCTAGATATCCAGCCGGTTCCTAGCATTACTGTTTTCAGTCATACGCCTGACAACAACGAACATTTTCTGGAAGATGCGGTGGATGTTCCCAGCGATCTCTTATCCGAAGATCATCCAGTGAGTGAGATATATCGACGCCATTGGTCCATGATCCGACACTGCTTCCACCGTCATCGCCCTATATTGGACTTGTACAATTTCCGACTGACCGACCTCGCCCGTCTACGCAGCTACGTGGAAGCCATCTTCAATGACCAACCTACGTCCTTCACATTAAATGTAGCATTTGGCTACATCTTATGCCATAAGATGACGCGCGAATTGTGCTATTTCTATTCCAGTGCCATCAACCCAGTGTACGACCATCCTTTCACAATCACCAATCGGGCGTCGCTAGAGACGATGCTGGCCCAACTGGACACTGTGGATCCCTTGGAATGGGCCTATGAACAGCGTCCCAACACCAAATGGATAGTGGAGAGGGTCACCAATGTTACGTTCTTCGTGGTTAAACTGACCCACCACCCCCATCGGCTGAAAGTATTCACCCATGCACTGAAAGATACTCAGAATGCGCAAACAACTATCTGAGGATATGTTTCCTCAACGGTATCCTGGCCTGCCCGATGACGATTAGAAACAGCCTACATCCGGTAGGTAGTTGAACTGAGTGTGCTAAAAATAGACCAACAGCTAGTGTGCTATAAAAGGGAAGCGGCCTTGCCGTTTCATGAGACACTCTGTCCACCACCAAGATGCTCACTTGCACAACTTGCCAGAAGTCATTTACTCGTCTAAACAATTTACGACGCCACGAGGCCTCCGCCCACAACGGTGCACGACATACTTGCATAACCTGCGCACGGTCATTTAATCGAGAAGATGCTTTACTGCGCCACGAACGCTCATTCCACGAGGGCGCGACGGAACAATGTAAGGATTGTGGTCAACTCTTCAAACGACCCAGTCAGTTAGAACGGCATGAGCGTTTGATTCATGGTCCGTCACCACGGCATGAGGGACAACTTCCTACTGAAGAGGAGCCGCGCAAGGTCAGACCCAGTGAAGATGAACCCGGGGAGGAGAATGCCACTGGTGATGCAATGACGGAGAGCCCGCCTATACCCACAGTTCAGAAGAGCCTGGATTTCCAGCCGGACTCCACCGTTACGGGTTCGAGTCATACGCCTGACAACATCGAACCTTTTCTTGAAGATGCGGTGGATATTCCCAGCGATCTCTTACCCGAAGATCATCCAGTGCGTGAGATGTATCGACGCCATTGGTCCATGATCCGACACTGCTTCCACCGTCATCGCCCGATATTGGACTTATATAATTTCCGGTTGGAAGAAAACATCCGTCTACGTAGCTACGTGGAAGCCATCTTCAACGACCAAGATACAGCCTTCAAGTTAAATCTCACTTTTGGATACATTCTTCGCCATAAAGAGACAGACCAGCTCCGTTACTTTTATCCCAGCAATAATACCCGGGTGTTTGACCAGCCTTTCACCATTATCCATCGTGCGTCACTGGAGACGATGCTGAAGGAACTGGACAGCGTGGATAGTTTGGAATGGGTACGACAACAACGACAAAACACAAAATGGCAAGTGGAGAGGGTGACCAATGTTACGTTCTTCGTGGTTAAACTGACCACCATCCCAATCGGATGAAAGTATTCACCCATGCACTGATAGATACTCAGAATGCACAAACAACGATCTGAGGATATGTGGCCTCAACGGTATCCTGGCCTGCCCGACGATGATTAGAATAAACGGTTCAGAGCGAACATGGCCGAAGATGGAACTTTCTGAAATGGAGACTTCTGATTGGACAAGAATACATCTAACGGACAGGAACGAATATGAAACATGCAAATGGTGGCCTCTGATTGGACAAGAATCTTCTTGAATTGTAAATATACCCAACGCGGCTCCCCCAGCGTGGGTATGATGTAACATTGGGGAGAATAAACTATATGAATTTTTTTTTTTTTGTTGTTGTTTTCTCATGTGTCATCCGTGTTGCTGTTGTTGTTCTCTCTCCGGACTATATCATGGCGTTATGTTAGAGTGTTAAGGTGTAACGACGGGCGTTGACGGGCATCACTGTATTTCGAAGAATTAGTGACACTTCCATGGAATATCAGAGCTTCTGAGCTATTTCACCAGGGCGTTGAAGCATTAAGAATGGTGTTGGTGGGCGTTGCTACAAGATGACACCTCCCATGACGCATTCGCACCGCAGATGGTCCATCTCTACACCAAATACCATCCTTCACTGCCCCAAAATGCTCACTTTCGCTACTACTCCTACTGATGACGTCACCAATGACGTCACAGATGCTGTGGACAGCCCTCAAATCGAGGTCTGCACGCCGAAAACTACAAGATGACACCTCCCACGACGCATTCGGACTGAGAATAGAGCATCCCTACCCCAAATACCTTCCTGCACTGCCCCAAAATGCACACTTTCGCTACTACTCGTACTGATGACGTCACCAATGACGTCACAGATGCTGTGAACAGCCCCCCAAATCGGGGTCTACACCCCGAGAGCTACAAAATGACACCTCCCACGACACAATCGGATAAGGGATGGTCCATCTCTACACCAAATACCTTCCTGTACTGCCCCAAAATGCACACTTTGGCTATTACTCCTACTGATGACGTCATCGATGACGTCACAGATGACGGGAACATCCCTCAAATCAGGGTCTACACCCCGAGAACTACAAAATGACACCTTCCAGGACGCATTCGAACCGTGAATAGCCCATCTCGACCCCAAATACCTTCATGTACTGCCCCAAAATGGCCACTTTACTTACTACAACCAACTGCGCATGCGCAGATTGACGCGACTTGCACTTAAAAACACACCATTCTGACTCTAACCCACACAAGCTTCACTTTGACACCTTCCACGACCCATTCGGACCCATAGGGGTCCATCTCTACCCCAAACACACACCCACATACCCCCCAAAATGCCTGATTTCTCTACTACGGCCAGACTGCGCATGCGCATATTGACGCGACATGCGTTTAGAAACACGCCATTCTGACTCTACCCCACACAAGCTTCACATGGATACCTCACACGACCCATTCGAACCGTGAATAGCCCATCTCTAACCCAAACACACACCCACATACCCCCCAAAATGCCTGGTTTCTATACTACGGGCCAGGCTGCGCATGCGCAGACTATTGAATACGGACGAACCATTAGTGTAGCCAAGTGCTCCTCCACGAGAGCTTCAAAATAAGACCTCACTCGACCCCATTGGACCACCAGGGACTCACCTAGACTCCAACATGTCCACCCCGTATGGCCCTATACACCCATAGCCATGCAGTATAGGGCTATGGGCCTACCCAGGCCTTGGTGACTTTTTTCAAATATTTGACCGATTCGCTCCGCAACACTTCCTATCATGTTCTACATGACGAGACGTGAAAAACGAGACCCCACAACCCTACCGCAAATGTATAGAAGTGGGTTTCCCAGTAGGATAAACATTGAACCTATACCCCAGTATAATATATATGTCTATATGGGGCTATATCGTATTTTTTCAAAAATTTCACCGATACGTGCCGGGACGCTTCCTATCATGTTTGTCTTGACGAGACGAGTAAAACGAGACCCCACAACCCTACCGCAAATGTATAGAAGTACGTTTCCCAGGGGGACAAACATTGATCCTATACCCCAGTATGGGCCTATATGGGGTTCGGTGACTTTTTTCAAAAATTTCACCGATTCGTGCCGGGACACTTCCTATCATGTTCTAAATGACGAGACTAAGAAAACGCGACCCCACAACCTATACCGCAAATGTCGAGAAGTAGGTTTCCCAGGATGGTGTTATACCTCCCATACCCCATCTAGGCATTTTCCCGTAATTTAAAATAAAGTCCGTATTCCGTATTTTTTCAGGAAAAATTTCACATACACCCACCCTGGAACTAGGGGGAGATAACTCCATTGATAGGCAAGCTCCGTTAAGCCCGGCGACCTACATACCCCCATACCCCATATAGGCATTTTCCCAGGTTTTTCGATAAAGTCCGTGTTCCGTATTTTTTTTTTTCAGGAAAAATTTTACATGCACCCACCCATGTTTGGATGCCCCTTCACATAGGCTTCGCTTTGATACCTCATACAACTCCATCGGCCCATTAGGGGCTCCCCTAGCTCCAAAACGTCTAGCAGGACCCATACAAGGTCCAGTTTTCGGCACTAGGTGACCACATCCCGACGAAATGGCCAGTTTTCGACACCGGATGTGCCGCCATCTTGAACATGCGTGCCGCCATCTTGGATATGGCCCATAATGCACCGGGTCAAAATACTCGCTTCTGATTGAGAGCTCTGTGACGGATTTGAAATACTCGCTTCTGATTGGACGAGAGCTCCGCATTGCGTCTGCGCATGCGCAGAATGATATTCCTACCGCACACCCAACCCAGCAGATGCCCCTTCACGAATGCTTCACTTTGGTACCTCACTCGACCCTATTGGACCATGAGGGGCTCCCCTAGCTCCAAAACGGCTATTTTCATACCCTTGGGCCACCGCGCATGCGCAGAATGCCGATATTTCAACCCCACACCCAGCCCATTAGATGCCACTTCACGAATGCTTCACTTTGATACCTCACTCGACCCCATTGGTCCATTAGGGGCTCCCCTAGCTCCAAAACGTCTATTTCCATACCCTTCGGCCACCGCGCATGCGCAGAATGCCGATATTTCAACCCCACACCCAGCCCATCAGATGCCCTTCACGAATGCTTCACTTTGATACCTCATAGAACTCCATCGGCCCATTAGTGGCTCCCCTAGCTCCAAAACGGCTATTTTCATACCCTTGGGCCACCGCGCATGCGCAGAATGCCGATAGTTCAACCCACACCCAGCCCATTAGATGCCCCTCACATAAGCTTCACTTTGATACCTCACTCGACCCCATCAGACCATTTTATCTAGGGACTACTTTTTCTCCGCGGAAGCAGACCGCATCACCACCAAAACCGCATCACCGCGGATGAATACATGGAACTATTTTTGACCTGGAAAAATTGGAACTCTCCTGTGCTGGAGGTAGCTTTTTGGTCAATTTGAAATACTCGCTTCTGATTGGACGAGAGCTCCACACATGCTCCACAAATTTTACCCGGGGGAACAAATAAGTAGGTCAACAATAAGGAATCGGTGTTTTATATACTACTCAGGCGCGACCTTCCTTATTATGAAATTAGGATATTAATATATTATTATGAAATTATTCCAGGTTTTCCATCAATATAATCTATTCCATACCCCAATATTTCAAGCACGTCAAATCAGACAAAAATTATTTGCTGGGAATGTGACTTCCACATCCCTGGCTGGACATGCTAGTGGGCAACCCTCAACCCCAGGTTAATTACCATTTGGTCCAACAAATGCAAAATTGAGCTTGGCATCCGGCCTTATGTTTTTCAGCGATACGGCCCCTGTTGCTTCGATGGAGGTCTTTGCGCTAATCCAGCGCTTGTTCCCTATGTATCGTCACACCTGCACAGACATCTCATACACAGTGTCGTTAAAAAGGTGGCCTATGAATAACATGAGGCATGTGTCTCAGGAAGTGGGGGTGGGGGGGGCGGGGGGCATTTACTAAAAAGGAGTCAGTCCCGAGGTGTATTCCATGCCATGAAGATCTCACGGTGAAACATATTCTTATCGAATGCATAGATTTTAAGATTGTAAAAGATGCTTTTTATCGGGTGACTACTTTGGAAGACCTTTTTCGCCGGGTGAGGGAAGATTGCATCTTAGGTTATTTCAGAGAAATCGGTGTGTTGCATAAGTTTTAATGTATGTATGTTTTAATGAGTTAGATTACTAAGTTATTGGCTTGAGTACTTAGAATTTTGTTTGATCGTCGCTATATAGCTGAAATATTGCTGAACGCCACATCAAACCTTAACTCTCTCTCTCTCACGAAAGCGGGGGAGCCGGTGGCGCGCACATGTCCCCCCAACCCCCACCCAATGAAAACCTAAGTATGTTTGTTGCCCCCCCAACCCCCCCCCCCCATTTTTGTAAAATTTGATAATTTTGTCTTCCAAGACAGAATGATTTATTTGAGGGAAATCGTTTCGAACGCTCCTAGGGTCGTCTAGAACCCCCTGGATTCTCGCCTAAAGTGCTAGGGTAGTGCCCCTTCCCCCTCCCCGGACAGAACCATCTTCCAAAGGCACATATGACCATTGTAAGTCCGTGCTAGACTCGTTGGTTAGTCTTGTTATAACGCCCGGAGTATACCCTGCATTTGCAAATTCATGAAATCCTATGTTATCTGGTTGTTTTGAGTTTTAAATTTTGGTTTCAAACCATTTCTCTATTTGAAAGATATTGCTAATACGCTGATAATTTTGTTAACGTTAATACGGCACAATATTTCAGTAGGACAGCACTATAAAATGGCAGCATAAGATCTGCTCGTTGCAAGTAGATACCCCCGCTCCTCTCCCCTCCCCCCCCCTCCCACCTCTTTCCCATCGTGATATAGCTGGAAAGATGTTGAAAACGACGTTAAGCCCTATTCACTCACTGGTTAATGTTAAAACTGAAATACGGTTTTATGTTTGACAACTAAAACCTGTCGACTGCCAGGTATAAGTTCGATATTCACTGCAGAAGCAAAAGCTATATTGTTGGTATCAGAGGGTATTGGGTCCACAAAAAGGAAAAAAATATGTCATATTCTCAGACTCCCTGTCATGCCTCAAAGCGATTAAAAGTGGAACTTCGACTCATCTCACTATCTTGGGTATTCTACAACTACATGAGTGTAGATTTAATTAACAGATTGATATTGTGTTGCCTAGTCACGTTGGCATCAATGGTAATACTGAGGCTAATAGGATAAGTAGTATATAAAGGGGATTTAAACTCAATGGCGCCTCACTGCGCATGCACGAGAAAGTGATGTGCGCAGAAATGAGGAGGTCTTGAGGAGGTGTACGCAGAACAGAAGTGTTCTGCGCAAGTGTATGACGTCACTTCCAGTCTGGATGAATAGGGCGTCGATGGACCGATTGGGTCGAGTGAGGCATCAATGTAAAGTCTAAGTGAGGGAGTATTCAACGGGCTGGGTGTGACGTGGAACTGACGTCATTCTGCGCATGCCCAGTAGAAAATGGAAATAGACGTTTTGGGGTCGAAGTGGGCCACTAATGGTCCGATGGAGTCGAGTGAGGTATCAGTGTGAAGCAGTCGTAAAGGAGCATCCACCTGGGCTAGTGTATCGTTCGTTTTCAACATTCTGCGCATGCACAGACAGGGAATTGTGGGAAAAGGGTACGGAAATAGACGTTTTGGAGTTTAGGTGGGCCACTAGTGGGCCGATTGGATCGTGTGAGGTATCAATGTAAAGCATACGTGAGGGAGTATCCAACGGGATGGGTGTGACGCGGAAATCACGTCATTCTGCGCATGCGCAGTAGAGAAAGTGTATGGAAATAGACGTTCTGGGGCCTAGGTGGGCCACTAATGGGCCGATGGAGTCGCATGAGGTATCAGTGTGAAGCACCTGGACTAGTGTGTCGTTCGTTGTCAACATTCTGCGCATGCACAGACAGGGAATTGTGGGAAAAGGGTATGGACATAGACGTTTTGGGTTCTAGGTGAGCCCCTAATAGGCCGATGGAGTCGAGTGAGGTATCAATGTGAAGCATTCGTGAAGGACAATCCGCCTGGACTAGTGTGCCGTTCGTGTTCGACGTTCTGTGCATGCGCAAACAGGGAATTGTGGGAAAAGCGTATGGAAATAGACGTGTTGTGGTCGAGGTGAGCCACTAGTGGGCCGATGGGATCGAGTGAGGTATCCATGTGAAGCCTATGTGAGGGGCATCGGCCTGGACTAGTCTGTCGTTCGTGGTTAACATTCGCAGGTCACGTGGTTTGGTGGGTGGTGTGTGACGTCACTTTCGGCTTTCAGAATGACCTCCGAACACAGAAGAGTTCTATTTTTTCCCTTAGACGCATGGAATGCATGTACTAGAACATCCGGGACCTCTTCAACATCCGGGACCTTTTCAACTTCCGGGACCTTTTCAACATCCGGGTTTTCCCCGGCCCGGCTCGGCCCGGCCCGGCCCGGCCCGGCCGCAGCGCGCGCGGGTTATCCGGAAGTGTGCAAGGGCACTATAACACATCGGGGTATATATTTCATCCAAGTATAGCGGAAAGCAGTTGCCGTTCAGCAATGTTTATACAGTTTATTATCCCCAATGTTACATCATACCCAGGCTGGGGGAGCCGCCCTGGGTATGTTTAGTATGTTCAAAGCAAAACAAATTGAAATATCAAACACCATGTTTTATTATTTAACGCATCGTCACATTAGGGACAAGTGTTTACTGAGCTCAAGTCAACGATCGCATCAGTGCAAGGGTGACGCATTCAGTCGATGGGGGTGATCGGTCAGCTTGGTAACGAAGAACGTAGTATTGGTGACCCTCTCTACGACCCATTGTGTGTTGGGGCGTTGACGATGTGCCCATCTCAATGGATCCACGGTGTCCAGTTTCTCCAGCATCGTCTCTAGCGACGCCCGGTTAATGATGGTGAACGGCTGGTCAAACACATGGCTGTTATTGCTGGCATAATAATACTGTAACTGGTCCGTCTCTTTGTGACGTAAGATGTACCCGAAAGCGACATTCAATTTGAAGACCGTGGCTTGGTCATTGAAGATGGCTTCCACGTAGCTGCGTAGACGGGTGAGGTCGGTCAGTGGGAAATTGTAGATATCTGGAATTGGGCGATCACGGCGGAAAACGTGCCGTATCATGGACCATTGGCGCCGATAAATGTCACTCACTGGATGGGCGTCCTGTAACAGATCGCTTGGAACATCCACTGCATCTTTCAAAAAATGTTCGATGTCGTCAGGCGTATGACTGGCAAAAGTAATGCTAGGGACTGGTTGGATATCTAGGCTCTTCTGAACTGTGGGTATAGTCGGGTTCCCTGTCATCGCGTCACTGGTGGCATTCCTCTCTACGGGCTCATCTTCACTAGGTCTGACCCTCCTGGGTGCCTCTTTCGTGGGAAGTTGTGGCCCAAACCGTAGAGACTGGGTATGAATCAAACGCTGATGCCGTCTTAACTGACTGGGTCGTTTGTTGTCCCAATCGTTACGTCGTTCCGTCGTCCCCTTGTGGAATGAGCCTTCGTGGCGCAGTAAATTATTCTCCCGGTTGAATGACCGTGCGCAGGTTATACAAGTATACCGTGCATCGTTGTGGGTGGAGGTCTCGTGGCGTCGTAAATAATCTAGACGAGTAAACTGCTTGTGGCAAGTTGTGCAAGTGAACATCAGGCTGGTGAGGTTGCACTGGTGAGGCTCAGGCAAGTAGCTCCTCTCGTCAGAGTGGTTCAGGCTGGTCAGGCAGGCTCAGGCTGGTCAGGTCAACCAGGCCAATGAATGCAGCAATGCCCTAAATATTCCCACTTTTATACACCTACATAGAAGTGCCCGGATGCAGGCGCGGACGTCACCGAAAAAAAACACAGACAGCTCACTAAAATGCAGTCGCCCCCCTCAAGACCCTCATACATACCCGAAAAGACACGGACGTCACCGAAAAGACACGGACGTCACCAAAAAAAACACCCACATACAACTCACCACATACAGTCGCCCCTTCAAGAACTTCATACATACCCGGATGCAGGCGCGGACGTCAGCGAAATTCTGGCGGGAAAAATCCCACAGACAGGTCAGTACATGTATTCCTATCATGCTTCCTACCCAGGTCACGCCCGATTCACGCATAATAAAAGGATTGACCTGTAATCTTTGTTGTTGTTGCTCTCTTTTTTGGACTAACCAATCAGAATAGTACGTATCACGGACTACACCCGTAGAGCTACGTATAGGCGCGCATGTGTGACATGGTCTATAAAACACGTCCTTCTGGATCCCACACCTTCATTTCTACGATTGCAGAGCCATGACGGAAATCCAACCCTATGCGACTCGCATTTTACAGCATGCCACCGTGGTTAATTCACTCACGGGTTACCGAGCAGTGGTTCGGTCCATGTTTGCAGATGGCGACGACAACGAGTGGCGACGCCAGATCCTGAAAGAGTTTACAGAAGCGATCCTCGATAGGGTGCACACGATGGAGAGGTGTGCCATCATTCACCACTACTGGACTATGACCGCCATCCTTGATGCTCGGGCTATGGACCACGAGCGCTCACGCCGGAAGCAGCTACGGCTGGTTGGTCTAGTAATGGTCTGTGCCCTATTGACCCTGACGCTGTGGCATTGGCAGTGGGACCTGACCATAAATATGAGGGTCAGACACCGTGTGCGTCATTCACCGTTCGTCATTGGGTCAACCATGTTACCAGTCCTACGAGCCATCCTTCCCCTTACACCCCGGGTGGGGTTACACGTCTATGAAGATAAAGTCACCCTCGTTGAAGACCCTGGAGATGTTTGCTGGTCGCGCACTGAGGCCGTATCGAATACGGTTACGCTACGCCGTGACGGCTGGACCAAATTTAAACGGGTGTTGAGCGGTGAGCTCGACGGAAACCCCATCCACATAGACAATGCCATCTACGTACACCGTGGATCCTTCTTCCCACGCCTGGGCCGTTACCAAGACCCTACGCGAGGCTTCACCCTAGACCCCGATCTGTGGACAGCCTTCGAGAAAGTGATACCTATTGTGGACCAGCTGTTTACACCGGACGAGCGGTCATCAGACGAGTTGGAGTGGGCTCGTGTCCTGAGAGAAGCGGCGGCAGAACCCAATGAACAAATGTGTAGCAATGAAACGGAGGCAGACGACGATACCATTACACGGCTATACTCAGTCAGCCCAGTGACATGACCACCCGATCCTTTGATCTCACGGGGTTCTCCCTATAAATACGAGAGACAGTAAAAGCTGGTACCATTCACGTACTAACCATGACGGAGCATATAATACTGGCGTATCTCAGCTTGACCGCCGAGGTTTTCCTGTACGTTTATGCGGATAAGGTCGATATCATGGAGGAGGAGGGAGACATCTGTGATGCAGACCCTACACAACCGTGCCCGGTCCACATTCGTCTGTCCCGGGAGGGCTGGACCAAATTCAAACGGGTGTTGTCTGGTGAACTGGACGGCGACCTCATCCACTTGTGTCACGATGTGTACATCCGACGTGGCCCTTTCTTTGCTCAATTGGCTCGGCTAGATGGGGGTACAGTGCATTTTACCCTTCACCCTGATCTATGGTCTGCATTGGAAGATGCCGTGGTAGATGTTGATCAAGTGCTTATCAAGCGGTCATCAGACGAGTTGGACTGGTCATTTACCATGGACACTGTGCTGGCAGAAGCCAAAGAACAAACTCCGGCCCAAGATATACCCGTTATAAATAAACGATGGAGCCAGGGTCCATCATCATTTGTCACCATGAAGAGCTGGGAGAAGGTGTTGGATGACTTATACTACAGTCCCGACAGTCCGGCGGCCTAAAGTGCATTGACGGCTCTCTATCGAGCGGCCAAACCACAGGGGATACAACGTGCTCAAGTCCGAGATTGGTTAAGAAAACAAGACACCTATACCTTACATCGAGCTGCCCGTCGCTATCGTCTACGGAACCGGGTCATCGTGGGAGGACTAGATGCCCAAAGGCAAGCGGATTTGGTCGATATGAGCGCCTTTGCCAAACACAACGATGGAAATCGTTATATCTTGATGTGCATCGATATCCTGTCGTATGCGTGGGTGATACCCATCCGGACGAAAACGGGGGCGAATCTCATAGCGGCGTTCAAGGACATCTTCAAGACCGGGCGCAAACCCATGTATTTGCAAACCGACGAAGGCACGGAATTCCTCAACAGACCGTTCCAACAGTTTCTGAAAGCCCAGAATGTGTTTTTCTTCCATAGGTACAATGAGACCAAGGCTTCCGTGGTGGAAAGGTTCATTCAAAGGCCGCATGTATAAATATTTCACCTATAAGAATACAATGCGGTACATCGATGTTCTCCCGAAACTTGTGAGTGGTTACAATCGAGCCTATCACCGGAGTATAGAGAGAGCCCCCATTACCGTGACCCAACGCAATGAAGCCCAAGTCCGGCGTGTGTTGTACTCCAGGCAATCTCAGCGAACGACGAAGGAGGTGTACACGGTCGGGGACCCTGTACGGATCAGTAAAGTCAAAGGTGTTTATTTGAAAATTATTTTAAAACACTGGAATAACTTTAGATTATGCTAGAAATTTGGAATACATGGGGTACATGAAAGGTACGACTATGAGAGTGGCACTATGTGGAAGTAAAGAGTAATAATTAATATATGGAAGTAGTATGTACATAATTTTCTAATAGATTAATTATCTACAATAGTACTGAATTATTATTATTATTGTATGAATGAAACCAGAAATATGAAAAGGAATAAAAATAATATTAAAAAAAAAAGAAAAAAAAGTCAAAAAGGTCAATTTGAGAAAATTTACTTGCCTAGCTGGAGCGATGAGCACTTCCTGATTAAACGGCGCCTACCCCGACAGCAGCGAGTCTATGAACTGGAAGATCTTCAAGGGGAACCGTTGCTAGAGACGTTTACGAGACGAAATTACAGCCTGTCGTAAAATCAAAGCAAGACTACTACACGGTGGAGCAGATTCTGAAAACGGAACGTCGACGTGGCAAACTGTTTCATTTCGTCAAATGGCAAGGCTGGCCCAGTTCCTTCAATTCCTGGGTCACTGCTAACCAGGTGAAACGACTATAAAGCCAGACACCACTGCCGTCATCCTTCATTCCAAGTTCGACCACGGTGCTATGGACAAACAGCAGCTGCCTCTGAACACAGCGTCTCCCAAAACGCGCGAAGCGCAAGTGGGCTGTGTGGTGATATTTCTAACCCTGCTGAGTGTGTTGTACGAAGGTGTGTTTTACGACGTCAGCACGCTACTTAACCAACTGAGAACTCCAGCTGTGAGTGGCAGTGAAACCAGTCTACAGATAGCACCAGTCAATCCCGTATCGAGCCCAGTCATCACCTCCACCACATCACGTGTACAATCCACATCGAGCTCCACAAGTATACAGTCAACACCTACACCAAGTACACCCACTACGTCTGGAAACCCACCGGATTTCATCCCTCACAGTGAACAGACAACGACGATCGACGTTGTACCCACCAACACTCCAGTTCACTCGTACCAAATTTACGAGAGCGGGTTACCACGACAGCGGATACACCTCGAACCATGAATCTCCTTCAACACGCCGACAGCATGATCACCCCACGCATTGCCCGAGTCGTGTGGTGTTACGGAGAATGGCAGGCAGCGTATGCAGCAATGCCCCACATCACGTTCGTGGAATTACAAGCGTCTAGTCCGTCATTCATAATCCAGCCGTCGTCCATTAGAGAATATCCGCGTCCATAATCCAAAGACCTATTCCATTTCCATATAACAGTATTGGCACCAAATTCAAAAAGACAAAAGTATACATAAACATAGGCTTGTTTCCTGCAAGAGAGAAGCGGTCAACAGTTTTCAATGATGCCGGCAAGACATCATGATGTTCCAAAAATATCAAATCCGTATCGCTGATCAGTATTCTTAATCCATAATATTCGTTGTAAAGTCGTCATCTAAAAATGATGTATCTCAGTCACGCTTTGATTGTGACTGTTCATATGAGTACCATGAGGATCTTGAAGTACATGGGCTCATACGGCCCCTAGCCCCGGGTTAAGCGGAATTAGACACATGTTACGAAACGTAGCCCCATAGATCTTGCACGCTACGTTCGTATTTTGCTATCAGCATGCGATATGTATCGCCAAATTTGAGAAACTTTGAGTGGAGGCGCTTGGTGGAATAGCCAACCTGGCCGATTTGGAACCGGACACCTTGGTGGTTCTGGATGATCTCATGGCGGAGACAGATGCGCGGGTCACCCAACTCTTTACCAAAGGCGGCCACCATCGACGGTTCAGCATCATCTACATTGTGCAAAATCTGTTCAGTAAAAACAAAGAACATCGGAACATCAGCTTAAATGCCCACTACGTGGTGGTCTTCAAAAACCCGAGAGATACCACTCAACTGTTGCACCTGGCGAGACAGATGTATCCCGGTCGCACACCGTTTGCGTTGGAAGCCTTTAAAGATGCGACAACCCCTCAGCACGGGTATATGCTCTTCGACCTCAAGCAAGCCACCCCCGACCACCTTCGACTACGGACCGGCATCTTTCCCGGAGAGATCCATCACGTGCACATGCAAAAATAATGTAAACACACCCACAGTGGCTCCCCCAGCTTGAGCGTGTGTGTATGTTTGATGATATGGATAATAAAAAGAATTAACACCACAGCATGGTTGACTTTGTCACTGTTCTCTGACGTAGATAAAAAGAGCAGAGTTCTGGCATTAGTTGTACATGATGTCTGCGCGGGTACGGAAGCACGCTCCGACGCTCCTTGTATTGAAGACGGCCCCACCCGAGTTGGTCCGAACCATTGTACGCGGTGCGGACCCTGACCTTGTATGCTGTCTGTGCGAGATCGGGTACAACCTGTTAAAAGGCAACGTTCCACTGACTCCGGCAGAAGACCAAGTTGGCCAAGCATAAGACAGGTCTCTGAACTCTAGTCCAGAAGCGAGTCTCTCAAACACAAAAGAAAAAGATGTTACAGAAAGGCGGCTTTCTCGGGGCCATCTTAGCACCGTTGGCCGCTTCCGTGTTGGGTCCAGTATTGGTTGGACTCTTCGACCGACAATGAATCACACGAAAAAAATGGTCCTCGTCGAACCACGGTTCCTTCAAAACCTCAAATCGCCCTACCCTGTTCCACCTACGGTGAAGACCATAAACCCCCTCGATGAAGAGATGCAACAGATCTTACAAAGACCGGGGTTAAGCGACAGTGAGATAAGTACAACGGTACAATGAAACGCTTCAACGGTACATGACGTTCATGGACCAATACAAAACCCTCTCTACCCCAGCACCACCACCACCACCACGCGACACACCGCCGACCTCAGCACCGCTCCAACAGCCGCCATTAGGGGTATCACCCACAGCCCCACAGTGGGTGGAAGACGAAGTGCTGAAGAGCGTACCTGCATCGTTCAAGAAACAAGCTGGCCTGGTATTACAACGGATGAAACAGACTCCTAACATGACTTGGAATGATAAAGGCGAACTACTGGTACAGAATCAAGTGGTCCCCGGCACCCACATGACGGATTTAGTGAATGATCCGATGCGTCAACGCAGGTCGCACGCGGATCCTCGAGGATGGGAGGTCTTCGCTCAAGGCTTGAAAGACATGCATGTACCACAGGAATTGATGGGGAACCCCCAGCGCTGGGCCTGGATGTAGCGGACCCAGCAATCGCCGAGTGGCCCACTACCTTCGTGGAAAGCCGAGTGGGAACCGGAGTCACCCCCCAAAACACCACCACAACGGGCACCTTCTATCCACGCCTTTAAAAAACCACCCTTGATCAAGCCACCCCACATCTCCAGAGCGTTGACACGTAGCAAGTCACCGCGACGAACACGACGCCGGACACAACCGCCCAAGGCCTGGAACCCCTATTAAAACCAACAGCAGCAGCAGGACAGCTCAGTCGCCATGTTTTACCTCACCCTTCCCAGTAACAGTTCACTGGATGTGTTTCCTGACAACACCTTGGCCAAGTACGTCACCCAGTTACCGCAACCGTCGAAGAATGTGGCCTCGTGGATATCCAATATCCCTACTCCTGGTACAACGTGCGAACCAATGAAGTGTGGTACGAGGTGACCTACGAAGGAAAAGACACCCGACTCACCCTCCCCGAAGGCCAATACGATACTCCCAAGGAGATCATGGGTGGGCTGACAAGACTGTTGCATTATAAGGCTCTATGGGAGGTCACGAATACCTCAAAACCCATCAAAACTTTCCCCTTCAAAAATCATGTGGACTTCGATTACAACGCACACAACGACAAGTCACAGATCATCCTCACCGTCAACGCGAGTGTCGTACTGAGTCCTATCTTACAGCAAATGCTGGGTTTCCATCTACAGACGTTCGCTGGTTCCACCGCCCACCAAGGCCAGATCCCGATGGATATGAAGTCGAGTATGTACGCACTCTACGTCTACTCGGACGTGGTCGACAACCACATCGTGGGCGATATCAACACATCTCTGTTACGGGTGGTCCCCATTAAAAAGACGTATGGAGATCAAGTCATCCAGTTTCACCCACATGCTCTACCTACCCGTACGACAAACCGACATCAACACTATCACGGTGGATATAAGAGATGACACGGGACGACCGGTGGCATTCGAACGAGGAAAAGTGGTACTGACACTTCATTTTCCACAAGCACGTGCTCCCCACTTTGTATAATGAAGGTGCCTTACGAGTGCGATGCACGCAGCTATATGGACTATTGTGCCCAACAGGCCGGAGGTGGCCTTCAGGTCTTTAGTGGTGCACGCATGCAACGAGGACGTGGGCCGGGGAACATACTCGGGAGCATCGTTAAAACGTTCCTGCCCTTGGTGACGCGTGGGGTGAAAGCAATCGGCAAACAAGCGGTACGCAGTGGACTGTAAGTCGCCGGTGATGTCTTGTGTGTACGGCACCCAAAGAAGCCTTGAAACGGCGGGCCAAAGAAGCAGGAGGCGTTTTGGTCGCCAAAGCACAACGCACCGTAGGGAATAAAAGACCTGCACCACCGAGACCACGCACCAGTCGACGACCGACCCAGCGACGACGCACATCGAAGACCCAGGATATCTTTTCTTAAAGGATTTTAATCACTATTTTTTTTTCTCTGGAATATGTGTCAGAACAGTTAGTACTTAATTAAGAAATTTTAAAAACAAATTTTCCTTGTCCCCTGTGGGCGTATTTAAGCATTTTTAATCAAAGACCTGTAGCTCAATTTCCGTCAGTTAACCCGTTAATGAGCTTAGGCGTCACGTGACCTTGTGACGTCAGACAGGCGAGCGTCTCCTGTAGATAGCTGTCAGCGCTATATATTAAGCTGTGGATTTGCGATTACTCCGTCGCGTATATAATTATAATTGTATACTTGTATAATTAATCGAAAACGATTCGAAACCATGGAGGAATATGCCAGTGATGATGATCTATATACAGACGACATAAACGGACATCTCGACGTTCTGCCGTATCGGTTTGAACCCGTACCAAACGACCGAAATGAGATGGAACAGAGGGAAAGCGAATCTGAAACATATGAACCGTCCCAAACGGAACAAGGTCGACATGTAAACACATACTGGTATGTTATTTATTATCTACGCCGGACGTTATATATAGGCCCCCTATGCACAGAATGAATAAATATTTAGACAGGGATAATAATTTGTTAGAAATAATTTGTTAGTCCAGGCCTAGCTGGTGAAATTTCAACACGGAGACGTACGCCAGTTTTGGAGTTTTCTCTTTCGTTCTGGTCAGTTTGAAAGTACGACGTTATATATTATCTACCAAAAAATATTTAGTTCATTTTGTTTTTACTTCTGGCAAATCTGTGTTCAATAAATTATTTTCAGTAGGAATATGCCATCCAGCTAGCGTAATTGATAGGAAAGAACAAATTGCGACTTTCTAGCGGTCCTGCTCCCGACTTTTCGCAGACAAGAGGCAATTTCTCGCACAAAGGGTGTTGGTGACATTATCAGATAGCCCACCTGCACGCAAACAGTCTAGTAAATTCATGTCACGAGAGTGATATTTAACTCACGTGAACGGTCATATTTTATATTTTATTATATTGCAACCACTCGCCTGATTTCAAATACCCTCTCCTAAATAATTTGACGTAAGCTATTTTTAGCTCGTGCACTAATTCTAAACACGAAGCCCTGGGGATGGAGTATATTATATAACATACACGACGGCAATAGTGCACCCATTTTTTTCCGACAGATGGTCTCCACGGGAAACGAGAAAAAATCCAACCCACAACCTTTTTTCTGCTCGATTGTACAACCGTAGGCGGCACAATACGGCATTTTGGAGTCAATTCACACTGCTATTTATTAGGCGCTAGTATTCTCGAGTCGAATTGTGAAGAAGCAGTATATATACAGTTCCTTGAGTAAATGTCAACAGTATTATAACAATAGTGTTATACCAGGTGAGAAATATTTAATAGGACAGGATTAGGCTTGTGGAGATGGCTGGATTAATTAACAAAGTGGACTTCAAGGCACGGTGGGGTTCCTGGTACAGTAGCTCATACGCGCTGGGAATGAATATATACTGCTTATTTATTTATTGATGTTATTGTCTTGAGAACGATACCTGTATCAAAACGTCGTCCCGAATAAACTAGAAGTTGTTATCCATAAGTAATTTGTTTATTTATCTACTTCCCAACTTCTAAATGCCACTAAAAGAAATTTCTCCCAGTATGTAATTCATACTAATTTGCTATCTGTCATTAGCGAGCTCTCGCGCCTGTGACGTCACAGATTGGCGGCCTCACTTTCATTTCATAAATATGCATATCTGACTGGGAGCTAAATAGAGCTGCCAAAAAGGCTTAAATATGCCCACAGGGGACAAGGAAATTTTTTTTTTTAAATTCTTAATTAAGTACTAACTGTTCTGGCACATATTCCAGAGAAAAAAAATAGTGATTAAAATCCTTTAAACATGTCCTTTATCCACGCAGAGTCCTGCCCCTCCACCAACAGTAAATTTGATTTGTGGACCGTCCCGCCCACACAGACCAGTGCCGAAAAAGGATTGTGGGTGAAGCATCTCCCGCTCTCCAGCATCAACAAAATAGGGCCCAACGAGTTCACCATCAGCAAGGCGGATACGGCCTATGTGGATTTAGCCCATACATACTTGTATGTGAAAGCCAAGGTCGTCAATGGGGATGGCTCCAGAATCGTCCACCAAGCAACGGTGGGCCCGACGAATCTCTGGCTGCACTCTATGTTTCAACAGGTGGATATATTTCTCAGCGACAAACTCATCAGTGACTCGACCAACACGTACCCCTATCGAGCCTACATCGAGACGCTGTTGTCGCATGGACGAGAGGCTAAACAATCTCGGTGAATCTCATGGGTCGACTGCACGCAGACATTTTCAAGCAAGACCGGTATCTCTTGAACAAGATCCCCATCAAAATCCGACTGATACGGGCGCCTCCGATCTTCTCCTTGATGGCCGCTAACGTAGACGGGCATGCAGCTGACTATAAGATTGTCATCCAAGACGCAGTCCTGTATGTCGGAAAAGTGAAACCGAATCCAGCCGTTTAATTGGGACACCTCAAAGCCTTGGAAACAAAACCAGTCCAGTACCCTATCCGACGTGTGCAAACCTAAGTGTTCTCTGTGTCTGCTGGATATATGAGCGCCAGCAAAGAAAACCTGTTCCTGGGGAACTACCCAAGCGATTGATCCTGGCCTGTGTGGAAAATACCAGTTTCACCGGAGCCTACCCAGAGAACCCGTTTGACTTTAAACATTTCGGCATCAATTTTGTGGCCCTGCATGTGGATGGACAATAGGTCCCAGCCACGGCCTTAACACCGAGCTTTGGGCGCGCGAATTTCATTCGAGCCTATCAGAGCCTGTTTACAGCTACCGGTCAAATCAACCAGTACTAAGGGAATATGATCAGTCGGGAGGACTACGCGAACGGATACACGTTGTTCTGTTCCGATCTGACTCCCACCTTAGAGAACGACCATCAGCTGGCCCTCGCCAAGCAAGTCAATTTACGGTTGGAAATCCACTTTGCACGAGCCCTCCGGAGCACCGTCAATGTGATCTGCTACGCCGAGTTTGACAACATCATTCAAGTGGACAAGGCGCGCAACGTCCTGTGTGACTTTGCTACCTAACATGGATATAGACCAGATAACCACCGTGCTGGAGAATGACCCAGGGACACGTATGGTCTTTCAAGGGGTGTTCGCCCGAGATGTGTTCCCAGTAGACCGTGTGTATACTGCTGCTTACGTTCTCAACACGGACCCGATGGATCGGCCCGGTGAACATTGGGTGGGTGTGTACTTGACAGAACAGCAGGGCGAATACTTTGACCCGTACGGCCTGCCACCCCTCTATTCCGATTTAACAGACTTCATGGATCAAGGAACAGGGACGTGGCGTTGGAACAGTCAAACGTTGCAAAGCCTGACCAGTAGCGTGTGTGGACAATATTGCTTGTTTTACCTGAACCATCGATGCCTTATCTACCATCGTACAGATGTTTGACGAGTACCTCAAGGCCGAGGACCGAGATGTACTCGTATATGACTGGGCCGCCCATCATTTCAATGTATAAGCCCCGTTCTGGGCTTAAGTTCTTTCAATGTACAAGCCCCCTGTTCTGGGCTTAAGTTCTGTCAATGTACAAGCCCCCTGTTTTGGGCTTCAGTTTTCACGTGGTTGTTCTCACGTTGTTGTTAGTTATTGTTGAATAAAAAACAAAATGAGATCTCACCAAAAAAAGAAACCCCTGTCTTGTGTGTTTTCTATATGAGCATAATGCATGAAGGCTATTACAGATATGTGGGGATTCGGTGAAACTGGCTTTGAACACCGTGGAGAAAGTAGCCAATCAGTGGCCTAGGATGGGGCCAAATGTAACCCATCAATATCCAAAAAACATTACTCGGATGTATAAGACCCCGGATGTAGGCGCGGACGTAGGCGAAAGCATCCTAGTACCCGGATGTAGGCGCGGACGTAGGCGACCTAGGATGGGGCCAAATGTAACCCATCAATGTCCAAAAAAACATTACTCGGATGTACAAGACCCCGGATGTAGGCGCGGACGTAGGCGAAAGCATCCTAGTACCCGGATGTAGGCGCGGACGTAGGTGAAATTCTAGTACCCGTCCACTGGTTCTTTTATCGATTGCTCATTGGCTCTTTTTCTCGACCGCTGATTGGTCCAAATGGAACAGCCCATCCTTCCCAGGTTAATTTACAATCCTCTTTTTGTCTTCAAGCTCTGTATATCGATGCCGCAACATTGTTGTCGAACATTGCCGAAATGGAGACCATTTGATCTGGATGTGACCTTTGACCATTTGACCCGACATTCAACCGCGCACTTCCGGTGATGCCGCGCAGACGTGCGGCCGGATAAGCCGCGCACTTCCGGTGATGCCGCGCGCCGCCGAAGAAAACCCGCCCGCGCGCGCGCGCGGCCGGAGAAATTCCGCGCGCTGCGTGCTCGCGCTGCGGCCGGTGCGGGCCGGGCCGGTCCGGGGAAAACCCGGATGTTGAGAAGCTCCCGGATGTTGAAAAGATCCCGTATGTTGAAAAGGTCCCGGATGTTGAAGAGGTCCCGGATGTTATAGTACATGCATTCCATACGTCTAAGGAAAAAATTAGAACTCTTCTGTGTTCGGAGGTCATTCTGAAAATCGGAAGTTACGTCACACACCACCCACCAAACCACGTGACCTGCGCAGCAGAATGTTAAACACGAACGACACACTAGTCCAGGCCGATGCCCCCCACATAGGCTTCACATGGATACCTCACTCGATCCCATCGGCCCACTAGTGGCTCACCTCGACCCCAACACGTCTATTTCCATAAGCTTTTCCCACAATTCCCTGTCTGCGCATGCGCAGAACGTCGAACACGAACGACAAACGACAAAGTCCAGGCGGATGCACCTTCACGAATGCTTCACATTGATATCTCACTCGACTCCATCGGACCATTAGGGGCTCACCTAGACCCCAAAACGTCTATGTCCATACCCTTTTCCCACAATATCCCTGTCTGCGTATGCGCAGAATGTTGACAACGAACGACACACTAGTCCAGGTGGAAGCTCCCTCACGAATGCTTCACACTGATACCCCATACGACTCCATCGGCCCATTAGTGGCCCACCTAGGCCCCAGAACGTCTATTTCCATACATTTTCTCTACTGCGCATGCGCAGAATGACGTGAGTTCCGCGTCACACCCAGCCCGTTGGATACTCCCTCACGTATGCTTTACATTGATACCTCACTCGATCCAATCGGCCCACTAGTGGCCCACCTCAACCCCAAAACGTCTATTTCCGTACCCTTTTCCCACAATTCCCTGTCTGCGCATGCGCAGAATGTTGAAAACGAACGATACACTAACCAAGTTGGATGCTCCCTCACGACTGCTTCACATTGATACCTCACTCGACTCCATCGGACCATTAGTGGCCCACTTCGACCCCAAAACGTCTACCCTTTCTCTACTGCGCATGCGAATGATGTCAGTTCCACGTCCGTTGGATACTCCCTCATGTAGGCTTTACATTGATACCTCACTCGACCCAATCGGTCCATCAGCGGTCCCTACATATTGCCGAACATTCTCACGAAAACCCACGGTTTTGGGACTACTTTCGGTCCACGGAGGCAGACCGCATCACCGCCAGACCGCATCGCCGCGGAGGAATAGATGCCCCCAAGGTCACGCCCTATTCACCCAGACTGGAAGTGACGTCATACACTTGCGCAGAACACTTCTGCGCACACCTCCTCATGACCTCCTCATTTCTGCGCACACCACTTTCTCGCGCATGCGCAGTGAGGTGCCATTGAATTTATGTCCCTTTTATATACTACTAGGATAGCTAAGGCAGCCCTAGAGGAAGAGGCTGATCCTGTTGGAGTCCCATATCGTGATTTCAGACCCTCTATCTGTACTTATGTGAGAGGGCTGTTTCAGTCTTTATGGAATGCTGTGAAACTTCATGAATTCAAAAAAACTGTAGGCTATACTCATCTGAACAGCCAGAAACGTTTCGATCAAACCATCGGCCATACACGATTAACTCACGAACATTTACTAGAACAAGCAGCCAGCGGATGCTAGATCCCCCGCCGAAATGGCAGCAATATTTTTTAGCATTGTTGGTCTCATGAGGGAGGCAACTGCTGCTTCATAGGCGTTGGACGCGGAAGGGTCTTTCTGCCTTCCCAAGTTTTAAGATCAACTCAGAACGGTTGACTGAAAGTTGATTGCTTCTGTAATATAGTTTCCATGCAGTGAAACATGGAAATTATGTAACCGAGAAGCAACCCCAAGTGACATATCAAGGCATTATCTGCAAACCAAATTTGACGAGAAGCTGAAGGCATCCTCAACCTATTGCCCAGAAATCAAAATTTAAATTTGCCACCAGGCGTCGCCACCTGTAGGTGTAAGTGGGCGAAACGCAATCCCAAGCATCATCTCATGCCATGGTACATGTATAAGCCTATAGTATTGGACCCTTCTACGGAGGGTCAATGATCTGCTGATGCAGCAACAACAACATTTTCCCAGTTGGACGGCAGATTTTTAAATCGAAAACGAGGCCGCGCTATGTCATCAGTCCAATGAGACAGTCACGTGGTTGTGTATGAATATTGAGGTGGTTCCTATGAATAGTGATCCAATGAAAATGCTCGTATTAGTTTAAAATGGCGGGGTCGAATGACCAATCACTGAAGGGGAGACAGCGGACACTGTCTGTTAATATCATGATTTAACAGAGAGTTCCACAGTCTAGGTGCATATATCAGCATACGAACTTTGGGAAGAATCTGAAGAGGGGTCGTCAAGTTATTGCCCGGAAACCAAATTTAGATTTTGTAGGCACAAGTGTGCGAAACACAATCCCAAGCGACATCCTATGGCATATAAATACCAAATTTGAGAAGAATCCAATGAGCAGTTGTCAAATTATTGCCAGAAACAATTTTCAGATTTGTCCTCCAGGTGTCGCCACCAGTATGCAGAAGCAGGCGAAATACAATCCCAGGGGACATATCATGGCATGGTAATCTGCATACCAAATTGGAGAAGAATACGATGGGCGAAAAATCAAATTTAGATTTTGACACGAGGTGGTGCTACCTGTAGGCGCAAGTGGGCGAAGCGACATCTTATGTCAAGGTATTACCCGGAGACAAATTTGTGTTTTTGCCACCAGGTGGCGCCACCTGTTAGTGCAAGTGAGTGAAAAGCAATCCCATGCAACATCTCCTGGCATGGTACATGCATGCTAAATTTGAGAAGAATGCATGCAGTTCTCAAGATATTGGCCAAAAACAAATTTCAGATTTTGTCATGAGGTGGCATCAACTTTTAAGCAGAAATGGATAACGCAATCCCAAGCAACATCTCATGGCAAGGTACAATGTATATGCATGCATACTTTGGGAAGAATTCGATAAGCAGTTCTCAAGTTACTGCCCGGAAACCAAATTTCGAGTGACATTTCAAAGCGTTTCAAAGTTATCGCTTGCAGCACAAAAGAACGGAAAGAACCCTAGTGGCGCCACCTTCAGGATGATCTTTCTGAAACACAATACCAATCAACATCTTGTCACAAGGAATGCATATATAACAAATATTGAGGAAACTAGATACGATAGAGAAGGCATCCCTTTTGCATCAATATTTGTGAAGAAAGTAAAAACATAAAACTTAGGAAAAACTTCATTAACATGGCCCCATAAGATCCCTTGAGGAAAGGTACCAACATACCAAATTTAAAAGAATCCGATGAGGTCCAACATGCAGTTACTGCCCGGAAATGCAATTTTACTTTGGTCCACAGGTAGCGCCATGTATAGGCAGATAGGCATATAAAATAATCCCAACCGAGATCTTGAGTCAAGATTCCTTGACATTGGAAATAGAAAATGTTAACTTGGCCTACCGGTGGCGCCATCTATGATCAGATCGACAAGAAAAACAATCCCAAGCGAAACCTTCAGGTAAGGTACATGTATTCATATACCAAGCTTGGAAAAAAATTAATTCAATGCTTAGAAATTTATTGTTCGGAAATATAATTTTAAATTTGTCCCCAGGTGGCGCCACCTATATGTGGATCAGCATGAAAAATAATGGCAAACGAGAAATTGAGGTGAGGTACCTGCACACCAAATTTGGAATGAGATCGGTCAAGGTTTTCAAAAGTTATTGTCTGGAAACACTTTACTTACTTGACTTAGCCCCCTGTACACGAATCAACACGAAAAACATTCTCAAGCCAGATCTTGAGGCATGGTGCCCACACACCAAATTTGGAAAGAATCCTTAAGGTTTTCAAAAGTTATTGTCTGACGATGCAATTTTAACTTGGCCCCCAGGGGGCGCCACCCAAAGGCGGATTGGCACGAAAAACAATTCCAAGGAAGGTCTATAGACAAGAGACCTACTTACCAATACAATACGAAGCTGCGCATCTGAAAACCCTTCGGCTCTGGGCGCCAGCCATCATATATATTCAATTTGAACCAAGATGTCAGGAACACCAAGCAGTCAAGTGACAAATATACAGATTATCAAAAATTAAGCAATTAGAAATGGCCTCTAAGATTTCCATCAAATCAGAGAAACTGGTATTCATTACATAAATCTTTTGATGCATCGATAATGTATACCAAAGTTTACACTGAGCATTTGAACAGTATCAGAGATAGAGATCATTAATGATTTTGCATAAATTAAAGATGGCCGCCCATCCTTCCCGCCACTCAGAGGAACTGATGTGGTTATTCATTAATGCAAGTTGCTTCGTACATCGATGCTGTAAACCAAGTTTCATATAGAGCACTTAAATGGTATCAGAGATAAACATCATTAAAGATTTTGCATAAATTAAAGATGGCCGCCAAGATTTCCGCCCAGTCAGAGAAACAAGATCTGTCATTCATCGTAAGTCTCTTGATGCATCGATGATGTATACCAAATTTTACATCGAGCACTTCAACGGAATCGGATTTCGCATAAATTAAAGAGGACCACCAAGGTTTTCGGTCAATCAGGTCCCGATTCAAAGTATCTGGATGTATCGATGATGTATACCAACTTTCATATAAAACAATTGAATGGTAACCGAGATAGAGGGTGCGGCTCGGCACCCTGGGGGCGGGGACAATGCTCTCCTTGAAGGTAGTGGTGGTGTGCTGACATGAAAGCCATAAAAAGCTCCCTGTACATGAACAATCGCACTGACAAACTGCATGCCATCATCTGTCAGTCTGAAGACCAGCAAGGTTGAATTCAATTAAATCCAGGAAATTGATCATATGCACAGTGTGCACCCGCACTTTAGGAGCTCAGTTGTAATGAATATAGTAAGTTACATGTGTGGACACAAGTGGTTCGCGCAGAAGCTTTAGGGTAAATCATATGATGTGGAATGCAATTATTTGATAGCAAAATTGAAGGAAATCTTGTCCTTCATTTAAGATGACACGAAATTCAAAAACTAGGGGTTCAGTACCGCGGGGATTTCCCCGCCAGTTATTTCATATTATACTTCTGAAATAAAATATGGTCCATGCGAAAGCTTTAGGGTGAATCATATGATGTGGAATGCAATTATTTGATAGCAAAATTGAAGGCCCGTTTCAACTGGAACGGACAAAAAGAAGAGAAACTCAGTGGCGCCACCTTCAGGAAGATGTTGCTGAAATGCAGTAGCAACCGACGTCTTGTCACAAGGAATGCGTATGCTGAATTTCTGGAGAATCCAACAAAGCATTTGGAGGTAATCGCTTGCAAAGAACATCGCTTGCAAAGACATCCACGGACAGGAATGGACATGAAGAAGCGAGACCCAGTGGCGACACCTTTAGGCAGATGTTACTGAAATGCAATAGCAGCGGCTGAGCCGGTGTCTTGTGGCAAGGAATGCGTATGCCGAATTTCGGGAGAATCCGACAAAGGATTTGAAAGTTATCGCTTGTAAAGAATTCAAACTGACATCCCCGGACACAAAGAACCAAGATCCATTTTGACCCAGTGGCACCACCTTCAGGCAGATGTTCCTGAAATGCAATACCGACTGGCGTCTTGTCGCAAGGAATGCGTATGCCAAATTTCGGAAGAATCCAATACAGCGATAAGAAGTTATCGCTTACGGAAAATTCGAACAGACATGCACGGACGTACACGGACATCCACGGACACAAGGAAGCAAGAACCATTTTAAAGTGTCCGACCGCGTTGCGGCGGGGGACAAAAAGAGCCAGTCCCAAGGTGTATCTATGCATAGACTTTAAGATTGTAAGATATGCTTTTTATCGAGCGACTGCTTTGGAAGATCTTTTCAGTCGGGTGAAGGAGGATTGCATCTTGGGTTATTTGAGATTAATCGGTTAATGTGTGTACGTTTTAATGCGTTGGATTACTAAGTTATTGGCTTGAGTATTTGGAATTTTGTTTGATCGTCGCTTTGGCTGAAATGATGCTGAACGCGACATTAAACCTTAATTCTCTCTCTCTCTCTCTCTCCAGATATGGGAAAATTAAGAACATTTCGTTACTGAGATACTGTGCCATGGGTGTTTTCCCTCTTTACTTGCCACTGTTATTTCCGGGCTTCTTGACCATTTCAAGCGGTAAGTATAGCATTTACATCTGATGTTCGTCTTTCTCTCACGAAAGGTCGTCCAATGATGTGACCTAATATTTCACTCTCGCTCTGAACAGGCTGGATTTGATATGACACCAGTAAATTCCACTTGTATTTCAAAACTTAGTTCCTGCAGTGGCTTATTTGATGTTATTTGTACCAGTCGATTTACTGACTACTGTCTGAAGAAATTCATTAACTTTTTAATTTGAACAATTTGTGCTAGTGTTTTCATTTTTGCTGTATCTATATCGCACCACTGTGTAACATTAATTCCTATGAATTGGCGAGATCTATGTTTAGCGTTTACTTCCTGTTAATCTAAACTTTCTCTAACCCCTGCCCAACGACGACAGATAATATATTATATTATATGTTGCCGTTGGCTGGACCAAATTATTCCAGCCAAAAACAAAGATATGTCGTCGTTGGCCAAAGACGACAGATACTATATTATATTATATGTTGCCTTTGGCTGGACCAAATTATTCCAGCCAAAAACAAAGATATGTCGTCGCTGGCCATGGGTTAAGGAAACAGAGACTAAATTCCCGTTTGTAATTTTGTTATGTCTAGAATAGGGTTTCCCGCTCGCTGAACAGCTTAATGATTGTCACCGACAAGGGCTCGGCTTATCAGCCAATGCACACATACGCCAATAATACGGTAGTCACCCCCTAGTATAATACTGCTCCATTGTAATACAGACAATAAACATTAGATGTTCCATCAATTTCATTAGACAACGTTGCACCGTCCTATGATAATTGACATTAATATATATAAAGGAAAATGATCTAATTTTGTATCCTGTGTATGGGAGGAGAACCAACAATGCTCGAAAGTATGCGCACATATATATTTGATTGCATATACATGTATAGTCTATATACAATTTATTTTATAGAAATACATGCAAAAATAGTTTATTATATCAATTTCTAAAACTGATACACCGTTTTTAGTTTGCCAGATAAAGGGACAAGGAAAATATTTTTCGTTACTTGGAGGCTATAACATGTGTGTTTTTCTGCTGTACCCATCACTGTTATTGTCGTTTTTTGACATATTTCTTTCTCTCACGAACGGTCCTGTGATGTCTTGACCCAAAATGTTGCTTTCAATTGGAATATAAATGGGCTGGGTTTGATCCGATACGATTCGTGTATTCCACTAGAAAGTCTAAATTCAGTCTCTTAAGCGGCTCAGTTTATATAATGCCATCCAAATTCAAATATATCGGTCAGATGTCGCATAGCAAATACAGACACGGACGCAATCTAGGTAAACCAAGATGGTAAATCAGGGGAATTCCGTGATATTATATCTGAGTTTACTGAGATTGACACGGACGGTGGCTTATCAGTGCCATCAACTATTGGATGGCACTAATGAGCCACCGTAGACACGCTCATCTGTAACATTTTTTTTGTCTGTAAATTTAAGAACACATTTATTTCTACTCTCGACACGAAATCCTCTGATAATCTATCACACTTCTAAGGGACTGAAGCGCAACTTATCTCTCAAGCGTTAAAGAATACCCGCTCTCGATATCTTTCCCAGCTTTCGTTATTTGATACGATTTTATGAATGCGATGCGATGCGATAACGCGATATTGCGATGCGATAACGCGATAATCGCGTTATTTTCGCGCGATAATCGCTTTATTTTTGCGCGATAATCGCGTTATTTCTGCTTGATAATCGCGTTATTTTTGCGTGATAATCGCGCGATAATGAGCGATATTGTGAAATATCGCGTTATAATTGCGCTACAATCGTGTTAAAATTGCGCGATAATCGCGTTAAAATTACGCGATAATGGCGTTAAAACTACGCGATAATCGCGTTATAATTGCACGATAATGTGAAATATCGCGTTATTTTGAGAAATAGTATGAGTAGTATAGAAAAGACCAATTCATCATCATTTTTTAGGCGTGGGGCGGTGGCGTTTCGTGGCGATGACGTCACGGATGGCGACGTGGCGATGACGTCCCGGATAACGTCACATCCTCTCACATGACTTCCGGGACACCCGGATCACTTCCTATGACATCATTTCTAGTCACGTGACGGTCCAGCAAGAGTTATTTGCCCCTGCATAAGACCACAGTGACTTCCAATGTTAATCTTCGGGGAGTGCATGTCAGTTATAGCTGTGTCATTTATAGCTATCAGTCGTTTTGTCATGACATTTATAGCCGTATATAGCCGAACGTTACAAACCTTGTAACTTAGTGATAACTTATGGTCAGGGAAAATGTACCGTAAAGTTTACAATTGCCTGGCAAAGGTAGATAATGGCATATAGGTAATCGGCCATAGGGCCCTAACTCTAACCCTTTTTTATTCAGAAGGGGGAGGTAACTCTATCAGGGAAGAGCTGCTCGCCTATCGATACCATAAAAAGTCCGTCTTTTCCGCGCGTGGGGGTTTATGGTTGCACACCACTAAATGATCGGCTTACTATTTATGTAGTAAATTGGCATGGCACATCCAAGAAAAAAGGTATTCCCAATATTTCGCGGCCACTAATAACATGTATCATCAGATAGATTGACCTTTTGCCTTCAAAAATATCAGAAATTGAGGGTATGTTATGTACCATTTTTCTTGGCTACAAACGTCTCTTGTGAATGAGGTCATAGCATCAGACTCACTATGGCAACCATTGGGGGTGTGTCAGAAAGATTTAATAAAAATATATGTTTTATCTACTATGTGACCAGAAAACTTATATAATTCTGAAGACCACATATTGTATAAAGAAATGTAAAAATCTGAAACTAACCATTCCACTTCCGGGAGGAATATGGACCAATCACAAAAGCCGATTTTTTACTCTCCGGGATAATCCTCGGTACAAGAAATCATCCATTTGGTGGTGTGTAACCTACAAATATACAAAGATGAAGAGAATTGATCAAAACTGATACAGTGTAATCCTTGAGGCATATGTACACATATGTATCAATATTAGAATTACAAGACCACATGTTGAAGAGATACAGGGAAAAATGTACCAAGCCTATTTTTATACTATTTATGTACATAAATTATACTTTTGATGAGAATACATTCTTAAAAAATCAATTATTTTGAAATAAATATATTTAACTTGGAACTTTTTATGTTTGTTGTTATATGCTGTCATTCTGTGTTCAGAGTCAGTGTAAGGAATTCCTCTCTTATCTACCAGGCTTGAGTTATGAGACAGAAAACTACCCCTCCCCCCTAAATTTGGAAAAATCTGAAAGTGATCATGTTGGCACTCCAATTACAAAGGGCTCACGTGCTGTTCTGGGTATGACTAGCAGACAAAAAGCCGAGGATAACCGTAGGCTGGGAAAGCAAACTGAAGTATCGAAAGACGGGAGAATTTCTAAGAAAAGATATCTTCATGAGCTACATGCCAAAATTAGATCAAATGGTGAAAAAGCTTATCAGACAGACCTGGTGAGGCCAGTACCCGAGTATTTTGAGACACCTGGCTATCTCGAGTCTCATAATTATCATCATCTGCGACGGAAGGTGAAGGGGGAGTAATGATTTTGATCCAGTAAGCCTGAGTGTTGGCAGTGCCAGATCGGCCGGTGTATTTTTTATAGGGGGGGGGGGGGGGCGGTAGGGATAGGAGAAGATTTCAGAATTGTTGGCCTGGGGATAGGAACAAATATAATTCACAGAATTACCTTGAATTCAAAATAATAGACAATGGGGAATGTGCAACTCTGTGCACTTCCCATTATTGAGACAAGTCAGTCGTTCCATGTTAACTGAGTGTGGCTCTAAAATCAGATGTACAGGGTTAACACAAGCTGGGGTGTGGCATAGGTGGCTCACATCCAGGGCGTCACCATCAGAATTATATCCGGGCAGATCATATGTTTTTGTGGAAATCATATACTGAAGGCGATGTGCCCTGAACTCGGTCTTCACACCGTTTGGCGAATTAAATACAATGCGCCCATATCCATCCAGCTTTTTGGCCCCATGCCACACAAAGCACCCATAATTTTCAGGATTTGGGCAACAGTGCCTCAAAATCCTCTTTTGTGCATCTGCAAACCATGCATCCATGTTTTTGATAACTTTAAAACTACCTGGGACTCAATGCAAAATATGGTAAAAAACTACTCTCAGCATCTTCAGGTTGTTGCTTACTATTTATGTAGTAAATTGGCATGGCACATCCAAGCAAAAAGGTATTCCCAATATTTCGCGGCCACTAATAACATGCATCATCAGATAGATTGACCTTTTGCCTTCAAAAATATCAGAAATTGAGGGTATGTTATGTACCATTTTTCTTGGCTACAAACGTCTCTTGTGAATGAGGTCATAGCATCAGACTCACTATGGCAACCATTGGGGGTGTGTCAGAAAGATTTAATAAAAATATATTTTTTATCTACTATGTGACCAGAAAACTTATATAATTCTGAAGACCACATATTGTATAAAGAAATGTAAAAATCTGAAACTAACCATTCCACTTCCGGGAGGAACATGGACCAATCATAAAAGCCGATTTTTTACTCTCCGGGATAATCCTCGGTACAAGAAATCATCCATTTGGTGGTGTGTAACCTTATGTATTCCGCTTTTTACTACCGGGGAAAGCATACACCCGCTGATCCAATCTGCATATCTCGGCAGGCCGCTGGGAACCATATTAACCCCTCTAGACCTGATTGATAGAATTATTTTAGAGGTAAAGTCCGTGTTTCATTTCGGAGACAACATGCACCCATCCATGACCTGGAGGCGCGCTTCACATGGATACTATCCCCGAAACTGTACGCCCATTATGGGCCCACCTCGATCCCAAAACGTCTATTCCCATACTCTGCGCTGCTTTTACTCCACACCAGTCTAGTTGGACGCTACCTCATGAGAGCTTCAAACTGATACGCTCTCCGACCCATTCGCAGCATTATAGGTTCATCTCGACCCCAAAACGTCCCTTCCAGTGCTCTTTTCTCCAGAATTCTCTGTCTGCGCATACGCAGAATGCTGAAAACTGACGAAACACTAGTCCAGTCGGACACCTCCGACAGCCCAATTGGATCACTATTGGTCCACCTCGACCCCCGACAACATTTTCTACTGCGCATGCACAGATAGACAATATTTCCTCCCTATACCCATCCAGTTGGACGCTGCTTCAAACGGATACCTCATACAACAAAATCGGACCGCCATGGGTCCACCGAGACCCCGAAACGTCCACCTCGGACGTTGGAAGTTACTGGGGTCTTATGTAGGGGCAGAAAACTCGTGATGGGCCGTCAGGTGACCGAAAGTGACGTCGCAAGAAGTGATCCGGATGCCGCGTTACCGGCTGCGACCGTTGACCCGTATTTCATCAGATGTGACGTTGTGGTGACGTCATCGTGACGTTACCTCCGCATCAGCCTTACACCGCAGCCTCAACGAGAGATCCTGAAGGATCTTGGCGCCCACCATTGTCCGATAATTGTAAGCTAATGACTAGAGGATCTTTTTGTCCATTGTTACTAAGAACAAACGATTGATTTGTAATTTTGTTTACAGAATTTCGAATCTGAGCGAAAAGGATCAGAAAAGGCCACTGAAAAACACCAAGATATAATCTAAGTGTACGGAGGATTCTTCGCCTTTGTTTCGTAGTATTTTTTTTATTTATTTTTTGCACGTGTCATCATTGGGTACTGGAAGCGAAGACCAATCTCTTTGACACTTTGGCATGAGCTATGAAACATACTTAAGATTTTATAATTAAGAACGAATGCTAATTCTGTTCTGTTTATATGCAGTAGTCTACAGTTGTCGAGTTGTGACGTTGAGTCACAAGAGTGACGTCCCTTCATGTAGCCGACCCGCCGGCAGACGAAAGGGTAGAGCAGTTCACTTGCTACTGCATGGACTAAAGAAAGCTGATTTAAAATTTGAAAAAATACATTTTAATTCCGAATTATTTGAACTCATTGCTATGGAAGGTGAAGGTATGGATATTCTCTATAGTCAATATATAGAATATGCTCCACCGTTTGATCCGCCGACTCTTGTGATGTAACGTCACAACTCGAGAATACCGAATTCATTTGAAGCGTAACTTGGATTTTCGAATCGGACCAAAAAAGGTATCTTGCACTACTAGGCCCCATGTGGGACCTGTGTACCGAATTTCAGAAAGATCAATGAAATATTTCCTGAGAATTCATGGTAACAATTTTTCAAGGGGAAATTCAAGATGGCCGCCTTCTGGCCATATTGGATTTTGGATTCGGACCCAAAAAGGTATCTTGCACAACTAGACCATAAGGGGAACCTTTGTACCAAATTTGAGAAAGTTCCATGAAGTACTTCCTGAGAAATCACGATAACAAATTTGCATGGGAAAATCCAAGATGGCCGCCTGTTGGCCATATTGAATTTTCAAATCGGACCAGAAAAGGTATCTTGCACAACTAGACGACAAGGTGAACCTGTGTACCAAATTTAACAAAGATCCTTGCAGTAGTTCTTGAGAAATCGCAATAACAAAGTTTCATGGGGAAATCCAAGATGGCCGCCTGATGGACATATCATTTTGGAATCGATCCAGAAAAGGTATTTTGCACAATTGAACCTGTGTATCAAATTTGAGAAAGATCCAGGCAGTACTTCCTGAGAAATCATGATAAAAAAATTTCATGGGGAAGTCTAAGATGGCTGCCTGGTGACCGTTTTCTATTCGGACCGAAAAAGGCATCTTGCATATCGATTGCGTACCTGTGTACCAAAATTGAGAAAGATCCATGCAGTAGTTCCTGAGAAATGACAATAAAGTTTCATGGGGAAATCTAAGATGGCTGCCTGGTCGCCATACTGGATTTTCAAATCGTACCAGGAAAGGTATCTTGCACAACTAGATCCCAAGGGGAACCTGTGCACCAAATTTTAGAAAGATCCATGCATTAGTTCCTGAGAAATCGCGATAACAAGGTTTCATGGGGAATTCCAAGATGGCTGCCTGGTGGCCATATTGTATTTTCGAATCAGACCAAAAAAGGTATCTGCACAACTAGGACCCAAGGGGAACCTGTGTACCAAATTTGGGAAAGATCCATGCAGTAGTTCCTGAGAAATCACGATAACAAGGTTTCATGGGGAAATCCAAGATGGCTGCCTGGTGGCCATATTGGATTTTCGAATCGGACCAAAAAGGTTTCTTGCACAACTAGACCCCAAGGGGAACCTGTGTACCAAATTTGAGAAAGATCCATGCAGTAGTTCCTGAGAAATCGCGATAACAAGGTTTCATGGGGAAATTCAAGATGGCTGCCTGGTGGCCATATTGGATTTTGGAATCGAACCGAAAAAGGTTTCTTGCACAAATAGACCCCAAGGGGAACCAGTGTAGCAAATTTGAGAAAGATTCATATGGTAGTTCCTGAGAAATCACGATAACAAGGTTTCATGGGGAAATCCAAGATGGCTGCCTGGTGGCCATATTGGATTTTCGAATCGGACCAAAAAAGGTTTCTTGCACAACTAGACCCCAAGGGGAACCTGTGTACCAAATTTGAGAAAGATCCATGCAGTGGTTCCTGAGAAATCGCGATAACAAGGTTTCATGGGGAAATTAAAGATGGCTGCCTGGTGGCCATATTGGATTTTCGAATCGGACCAACAAAGGTTTCTTGCACAACTAGACCCCAAGGGGAACCTGTGTACCAAATTTGAAAAAGATCCATGCTGTAGTTCCCGAGAAATCGCGATAACAAGGTTTCATGGGGAAATCCAAGATGGCCGCCTGGTGGCCATATTGGATTTTCGAATCGGACCAAAAAATGTTTCTTGCACAACTAGACCCCAAGGGGAACCGGTGTACCAAATTTGAGAAAGATCCATGCAGTAGTTCCTGAGAAATCGCGATAACAAGGTTTCATGGGGAAATCGAAGATGGCCGCCTGGTGGCCATATTGGATTTTCGAATCGACCAAAAAAGGTTTCTTGCACAACTAGACCCCAAGGGGAACCTGTGTACCAAATTTGAGAAAGATCCATGCAGTAGTTCCTGAGAAATCGCGATAACAAGAATTGTTTACGGACGGACGGACTGACTGACGGACGGACTGACGGACGACGGACGACGGACCACGGACGAAAAGTGATTTGAACAGCCCACCATCTGGTGATGGTGGGCTAAAAATACTACTGCATTTACCGTCTTCCTACTACTCGGGTAACGTCGATTTCCTCCGCGGAGGAAATTAATCGTATCCGCGGAGGAAATTATATTTGGTGTTTTTCAAGAATTTCGTAGGTTTTTCTTCGACTTTCTCTCTGTTTTTACCTCCGTCGATCAGACGGAGGTCTAGGAGCGCAACGTGAAATCTCCCGCCAAATAATTGTCATATGGGGAACCCACGACTCATAGTATTTCCAATAGGGATCGTCATGGTTCCCGACGAAATCTTGAATTTTCTTTGGACACAAATGAATGCTTACGTCACAAAAGGTGTGTATCCTTTGCAGCGCTTCCACCGGGTCTCTTTATTCGAGGGTACTAAATTCGCGCGTGTACAGTATAGCTTCGCGCTGGTACAGATTGCCGGTTTTCGACGAAGACAAACCTGCGCTTTCATAAAGAGTAAATTTTCACGGAAGAAAAACTCGCATTCCAGATAGTATAATTGGAAACTTCCTCGAGAATCTCTGAATCGGCAAAAAGATAAAGGACGAGTGTCATTCACCAGGATGCGAGTCGGAAGTGAGAAGTCAAATTCAAAGTCAGAGGTCAAAAACGTAAAACTCCGAAGAACTCTCTCGGCTTTTTCTTTTCTTTTTTTTTTAGTTGGGGGGTGAGGGTTGGGGAGATAGCGACTGAAAAAATATATCTTCCCATGCTTCAATCGTTATCTGTGAATCCGATCAACAACCTAGCCGGATAATCTGTCAAAAATTATCCGTCGTCTAGGTAAGGTTGAAAGGTCATCGGAAGCTCGAACTGTGATACAGGCAAAAACTGTTGTTGTAGTCTGGAAAAATAACTCTGCCTCACGAGGCGCTCTCTCGGCTTTTTCTTTTCCTTTTGTTTGAAGATTGGGGGGGGGAGATAGCGACTGAAAATATATATCTTCCCATGATACTTCAATCGTGCGCTCATGAATTCCACGGAAAAGCGGACATTGCTAAGCAGCCCTTTTTCGCATAAAATTCACTCCACATTCTGTCGTAGCCCCTATATTAGCATGCTGTTTGTTCTATTCGCTTCCTATGATCCCCGGGAACAAGCCAATAATAGAGAAGATGTGTTTTAATAGCGAAATATTTTTCCCGCAATTTTTTAACATGAAGAACTCGGGAAATTCTAAATTGTCAAAGAAGAAAAATTGCACTTTACTGAAAACTATACTATTTTGAAACATCTGCAGAAAAGATATGCATGTGGCGGGAGCTGTATACCTTAGTAAAAATAAGAGGTCAGAGTTTTAATTTTCTAAGTAGAAGAGATAAATTCACTCTAGGAATATTTTTTTGAAGAAAATGTGTAATTAATAAAGCACTTTTACCGATAAGATTTAAAAAGCGCACTCGTGATTCCATCACGATTTTTTGTCGATTCCTTCACGGACTAGATTTAACCCCTGGGATGATCCAGTCGCGTTTTTCTCACGATGAAAACAATCTTATCATCCTTGGGTACTGTATGTTAGTAAGAGATGTCATATAAGAATAGTCAGATTGAAACAGAGCAGCAAAAAAATAGACAAGCAACACTAGTCAAGAGTCATGTCCGTTTCAGGTGATTCCGTCACGAACATTTCGAAGCATGATTTACTGAAAATGCTGGATCATCTGTAGATTTTTCATGGATCCGTAAACAGATGTCATATAGAATAGCAAACTAAACTTGAAACTACATGGGTATGACCACGGAACTTCCGAGTACATGACTTTGAATAAAGAAAAAGTCTTCCCAACGGTGAATCCGTCACGGTGGAATTCATGATCTGTGAATCCGATCAACAACCTAGCCGGAAAATCTGTCAAAAATTATCCGTCGTCTGGGTAAGGTTGAAGGGTAATCGGAAGCTCGGACTGTGATACAGGCAAAAACTGTTGTTGTTGTAGTCTAGAAAAATAACTGGCATGCACTCTATGGAGAAGGGCCTCGTGAGGCACAAAGTGCAATTTTTGTTGTTGTTTATCTGCAAATCCGCTCAACTCGATGGGTATCTTTCACTTGTTCTCACAGTTGCCTGGCCTGTGTGATATTGGGTGGTCGAAGTCTACGTATAGTTTTTTTCAATAAATTATGGAAATTAATATAAACATATATTTTTTTAAATAGATTTTTTATAAGTGTATTTCTCTTTCATCTTTGGCTCAATTAAAGTCATTCTCTAAAATGTGAAGCCGAGTTAATACAGTTTTTAATTATCTACCAAACCCTGTCCTCTATGACATAGAATAAAAGAGAAGTTGGGAATAGAACCGCTCAACACAGTCATTTCTAAACATCAAGTTGTACATAAGTATTTTTACTTACTCTGTACAAGCTGAGGGCATTTTTGTGGCTTTTGAAAATTTTGAGATTTTTGCGAGTCTGTCCATATTTAACTAAGCGACGTCCAAGCGAGCTAATGTACGCGCGTTATATTCATATCAAGTATGGTGCGGCTTGTGTTCAATGAGGCTTGGAATGTTTATACAATTAATTTTCTTCTCACTGTTACACAATAAATATTTGCTGCGTGGAATCCAGTCATTTGTTCCATAGGGGCAATATTCTCATCAGCCATCACCATTCAATGTGAATGTGATACATGTACAAGTCCATGGTCATTGATACAGTAAGGTGAAGGCGAAGGTGACCTGTAACACCAGTATACAAAATTATACCAAGCGCATTGAATCCTCATCATATGATGTTGAGACAGATCAGAACGAAGTGTCGGTAAAATGAGGTGTGTTTTGAAGAGCATTCTCTCATCAATGATGATGCTATACTGTACACATACAAAATATGAAGTGTTGCTGTGTTGGGCCTATAGCACAAAATCACAAGCAAGTTGGTACAACTAGGCACACAGGGTCTCATTTCTGTCGCTAACGTGTTGATTTGGGTGAGGGGATCCTCTCATGGGGAGGTGTGGGTGGGATGGGGCCTAATGTCTCAAGCACTTTTCCAGGTTTTCCATCAATATACTCTATTTCAATATTTCAAGCACGTCAAATGAAACAAAAATTATTTGCTGGGAATGTGACTTTCACGTCCCTGTCTGGACATGCTAGTGAGGAACCCTCAATCCCAGATTAATTACCATTGATGAAGCTAACGTCCAACAAATGCAAAATTGAGCTTGGCATCCGGCCGTATGTTATTCAGTGATGTATTACGCTACGGACCCTGTTGCCTCGACGTAGGTCTTTGCGCTCATCCAGCGCTTGTTACTTCCTTGAACACGGAAAATTCGAAGAATATTGCTATGAATTCTCTGAAAATTCTGTTGATTTCTTGGAAAATACAAAGAAAACCTAGAAAATTAAGTTGATATCTTCGGAAATACAAGAAAAACATAGAAAATCAAAACAAAACGACAATTGCCACCGTGCATACATGCACTCCCCGAAGATTAACATTGGAAGCCACAGGGGTCTTATGTAGGGGCAAATAACTCTTGCTGGACCGTCACGTGACTAGAAATGATGTCATAGGAAGTGACCCGGGTGTCACCGGAAGTCATGTGACAGGCTATGACGTCATCCCCACGTCGCCATCCGTGACGTCATCGCCACTTCACACCACAGCCCCGCGCCTCAGCCTCAAAAATGATAATGAATCGGTCTTTTCTATACTACTCATATAACTTCTCAAAATAACGCGATATTTCAAATTATCGCGCAATTATAACGCGATTGTCGCGCAATTATAACGCGATTATCGCGCAATTATAACGCGATATTTAACAATATCGCTCATTATCGTGCGATTATCGCGCAGAAATAACGCGATTATCGCGCAAATATAACGCGATTATCGCGCAATTATAACGCGATATTTTACAATATCGCTCATTATCGTGCAAAAATAACGCGATTATCGCGCAAAAATAACGCGATCATCGCTCAAAAATAACGCGATTATCGCGCAATTTTAACGAAATTATCGCCCAATTATAACGCGATATTTCACAATATCGCTCATTATCGCGCGATTATCGCGCAAAAATAACGCGATTATCGCACAAAAATAAAGCGATTATCTCGCAATATCGCATCGCAATATCGCGTTATCGCATCGCATTATCGCGTTATCGCATCGCAATATCGCCCAAAATGTTTCAAGGGCGATGCTCGATGGCCCCTCTCGGGCATGATAATTTTAAACACGGATGCGGAGATATCTGGAAGATTAGTGTATAAGCGGATAATTGACCTCCATTTAAGGGTAGATAACTCCGTTTGAACAATTCCTGGTTATCTCCCCTGATTCGCACATTTCTGCCCTTAAATGGAGGCCAATTTGCCGTTTTACTACTTATCAAATTAACATCACTATGACGTCACATCCGGTCACGTGACATCCGCGTCACAGGTGACATCCGGGTCAAAAGGTCAAAGATCACTTCCGATCACGTGACGGCCCAGCAAGACTGAACTGCCCCTACATAAGACCCAGCGACATCCAATGTTAATCTCGCGGATTGCACGTCATCAAACACGACCCCCGACAAAATCGCCATCCTCATGGCCAGCATGAATGGCAAGTGGGGTACCCTCAGTTTCTCCACATAGCCATACAGCGAGAGAAGGGAAATCCCCAAAACCGTATTGGCACGAAAAAAAAAAAATTACACGAATACATGGGAAGTAAGACTTATAGTAATAAATATAACCTATAGGTGTTGTACGATGTTATTATTTATGATCAGTGCGACCACAGGGTCGAGCGTGTAGTTTCCAGTATGTCTCCACAAATTCTTGGTATGTGCTTTAGAATAGGTTAACCAGAAGACTATACTGTGAAGTCATGTGGCTCTGTCAGTATGTCGGCACCTCTTCCCACTTCCCTTAAATGCGTTGTAATTTTTACCTGTATATGGCGAGATTCTGCTGGTGGACGTTTCGTCCCCGAGGCCGGCCTCATGTACAGACCTTGAGGTCTTTGATATATATTGGCATTGTGGGAAGTTGATGCTGGGTCGAAATCGGGCCTTACAGACTAGTCTTTTGTGTTAAATGCCGTCATTTTCATCTGACGACGATACAACTCACCAATGCCCAGTGTACGAGTTGTCACAGCGACACAGCTCACCGATTACCAATATACGAGTTGTCAGAGCATTTCCATCATAGCTCTCTAGGTGTGTATCTAATGCCGCTTATGCCGGTGCTAGGGGTCGTGTGGTCATGTCATCCAAGTTGCTATCTGAACAGGTACAATAAAAGCGTACCTGAGATACAACACATATCACGAATCGTTAGATTCTTGGTATGTGCTTTAGAAATGGCTCTGTCAGTATGTCGGCACCTCTTCCCGCTTCCCTTATATTCGTTGTAATGTGCACCTCTTCCGTTGTAATGTACGACTTTAGGAAACGCTTGCTTTTATGGACAGTAACGCAGTAACGCCCTCCAACGCCTAGATTCACGCTTCAATGTCCCAGTGAACTAGCCCTGGAGCTTTGATTTTCTAGATATTTCATGGAATTGTCACTAAGTCAGCCCTCGAAATTGGAGACGGCATTCAGCAGTGCCGTCGTAAAAACCGCCGGCAACGGCAAATTTCTGCCGTGGCAATCTCCCTGTCAGCAATATAATAAAGACAATAATATTGTATTCATAATATTTAATGAGATAATGAAGTCGCCAAGTGTGCAATGGAAGCAAAAAAAAAAAACAGTTGTTGATGTTCTTGATCTCTGTAACCGCTCTCAATTACAAGCGTCTAGTCCGTCATTCATAATCCAGCCGTCGTCCATTAGAGAATATCCGTGTCCATAATCCAAAGACCTATTCCATTTCCATATAACAGTATTAGCACCAAATTCAAAAGACAAAAGTATACATAAACATAGGCTTGTTTCCTGCAAGAGAGAAGCGGTCAACAATTTTCAATGATGCCGGCAAGACATCATGATGTTCCAAAATATCAAATCCGTATTGCTGATCAGTATTCTTAATCCATAATATTCGTTATAGAGTCGTCATCTAAAAATGATGTACCTCAGTCACGCTTTGATTGTGACTGTTCATATGAGTACCATGAGGATGTTGAAGTACATGGGCTCATACGGCCCCTAGCCCCGGGTTAAGCGGAATTAGACACATGTTACGAAACGTAGCGCCATAGATCTTGCACGCTACGTTCGTATTTTGCTATCAGCATGCGATATGTATCGCCAAATTTGAGAAACTTTGAGTGGAGGCGCTTGGTGGAATAGCCCTGTTTTATAAGTTTCTGCAACAATGTTTTGTGACGTTGATTAAAATCATCACATTTAACACAGGATCTAGCAAATGCTACTAAGCGAGATATGTATACGCCATATGCAGGTCCCACTGGAATATTACTATCCAGAAAGGGATAGTTTACGATGTCGAAATTGTAATCATCTCTTTTGTCATAAAGTCGACGAGAGAGAATGCCCGCTTCATTTTTATAGAGATAGAGATCTAAATAAGATGTGCCTGTAGGGCTATCTGTAGTTTCCTTCAAATCCAGTGAAGGTGGATATATATCCTTCACTGCGTCATTTATATAGCGATTATCCATAGCGAGAAGATCGTCTATATAGCGTTTGGTGGATGAGAAGGAACGGGCTTTGAATGGATCGGTTTTTGAAAGCGCCTGCATATAGTCATATTCATAAGAGAACAGATACAGGTCAGCCAACAGGGGCCTCCTGTTCCAGCTAATGACTTCCAGCTCATGCGTGCGTGGCATGAATGACCTTGTCCAACTTCAGGGCACAACCAATCATAGTACGTTTTATGCTCCAATTCATTCACAACGTGAACTATGATTGGCTGCATACTGAAGCCGTAACTTAGTGACTGATAATTTGTAAGACTGTTCACAACGCTGATTCAAGTCCTGGAAATCATTGCGCGCAAGTAACAAACACCAAACGTAAATGTGAATAAAGTGGGTTTATTCAGAAATTAAGTACAACTGATTGTCGTTAGTATCAATAATAATATAGATTTAAGAGTTTCACACAGATCTGGGTCTGTTAAGGATATTGCTGGTCGCACTCTTCCTCGTGTATGAATATAAAACGTTCATCCAGCGCACACTGGCCAACGCACATGTTCGTCCTTTTGGCATGGAGCGATGATCCGGTCGAAACATGAATTTGTTTTTATTAATTTTGTTTCTGTTTCTCGTTATGGGAGTCAAACAAAAAACTGTCGACAGTTGTCAACTTGCCTGTATTGGCTATGAACTTAACTCTGATGGTGATTCTGTTGAGAAACTGTTTTGTAAACTTTGCCGTGAGGTATATGGTCCCTCCAGGGGTAATGGTGCAATAACAACAACAACGGAAACTCGTTTTTCCCCCATCAGCGTCTTCGTGGGAGCGTTGCTACACAAGTGGACAAATGGATAACTGGGACAACAGTGGTGAAAAAATGCAATGCAGTGGACCACATCACTAAATCAAACGTTCATAGAGATGCAATTGCTCGAAAACGAGCGGACACGGCGAAAACCGGTCAACATGACATGGACTTACCTGTGCCTGAATCGAGTGGGCAATCAACAATTCCCGAAGCTATGCGCAAGATAGCAACATCACAGAAGTTACAGTTAAGAAGGAAATTCCAATTAGCTCATTTTACTGCTCTCAACAACTTACCTTTCAAACAGTACGAACGATTAGCCAATTTGAAAAAGATGTACACAAAGTCGATCTTGGTGTGGGCTATCTAACAGACAAGGCATGTCATGAAATGATTTCTGTGTTAGCAGACTGTATCCGCTTTGATGAAATCACAAAGCCTCTGAATAACAACAGCAGGAAATATTTCTCTCTCTTTTATGATGGATCGAGTAGTGCGAAAACAATGGATGAAAAAGAACTCTATGTTATGAAAACATGTAAAGCAGGCCAGCCATCATTCCAGGTCATGTCACTGGAGGAACCAGAGAACACGGATGCACAAGGACTCAAAGCAGCTCTTAACAACAGCATTGCTAAACAGGGATTCACTTTCGAACGCAGTCAGAAACAAATTGGGAATGGCAGCGATGGTGCTTCGGTAAATAATGCCCTGTTTGAGCTTGAACGAGCAGACCTAGGAGATCAGCTAATCAAAGGTTGGTGTGCAAATCATAAGAGTGAACTAGGTGTAACCGACAGCTTTAAACAACAGCTCTCAACTGAACACCAAATGTGAAGAAGACATGTCGAACATTTTTTACTTCTTCAAACGCGCAAACTTGAAGTGGCGGCTGTTAAAAAGACAGGCAGTATTCATGGGCTTGAAACTCTTAAAATACAAAAGGCCTTCCGGCACAAGATGGGTGTCCCACCAGGTTGATTCGTCCGAGAGTTATCTCCGTAATCTTCAGATTTTCATAGCCTTTTGCCATCAGCAAATCGATAGTCCCCACAACAAGACCATGAAAGATGCAGGACCGACATTTCACGGTTCCCTCAGGAATGCCAGTAGATTGGAACGTTTAATTTTTCTCGCTGCGCGGAAAGACGTTCTCGCATACATGTCACCGTTTTCACAGTGCTTGGAAAAGCAAACTTTGCTTTTGCCAGAAGCTATAACCTCAATGAAGGCGGCCATTTCAACGCTTGACACTTTACATAAGCTGGTATTAGAGAAGGGGTCTGCAGCATTATACTTAGAGAACTACTTCCCCACCTTGGCAAAACTTTGCTGGCTTCATCTGGATACTGATGATCCTGACCAACACATCGTGCGACGAACCAGGAGCGATGATCAAACAGAGGCTGTTGGAGATGAACTGTCAGACCGTCACATGACATTTCATGGATATTCAATAACAACAACATTAGACAGGGCCCTGTCTATTGCGACCGAAGATATCCAAACGGTTCTGCAAAATTTGGTCACAAACCTGAAATCCAGATTTGCAGGGTATCTCGACAACCCTCTATATTCTACCATGGACACAAAGTCTTACCCTCACAAGACCTCGTCAGACATTATGTCATCCGTGCAAATTGTAGCTGATCACTTTTCATCTCAGATGGAAAGCAATGGATGTGACTTGTGTCGTCTGGAGCAGGAATTTGAAATTGTGCATTCATGTAAATACCTTTCTCAAAAACTCAAAACCTGCTATGGCATGGCCACAGCTATTCTTGTCTGCTTCAGATTTGTGTATCAAAAACATTCTCCATGTCGTTGAGATCTCGATCGTGGCTCCTATTTCAAGTGCAGAGGTTGAGAGAATTTTCAGCACATTTGTCAAAATACTAGGGAAAGAAAGGCAATCGCTGAAAAATGAAACTATCCAAGATTTGCTAATAGTTAGGGGCCATTCTGCGAGTAAATCAAACTATGTTGACAGGGACTGTGATGAACTATACAACAGTGCTGTTACTAGATTTATTAACTTGCACCCTGATGGAGACATAAGGGGGTTACTTAAAGAGAAAGAACAGGAAAACCGCTAAAGGGGGGAAACGTGTGAAAAAACGCAATTGCCTTTTCCTTCCCGAGTCCACCTCTCAGTCTCAGAATTCTGTGTTAAACTTAGTTGAAGAAGAATCTGAAAGTAGTAGGGAATCAGACTCTGATATGGACACTGAATTTACAGTTGATGCCATTGAACTAGCAGAAATCTCGTCAGATTCTTCAGATTCCTCTACGTCTGAGTATGACTAAGTATTGTCAGGAAACTTCAGTCTACTCTCTACTAGCGTGTGTCTGATCTAATCTAGTCAAAAGTTATGTTCAAATTATTTGGTTAAATTCAATAGCAAGTTCATGAAGTTCTGATTTGAGATGTTTGTCAAATTTGTGTTGTGGTTTATTGGTTCATGGTTCCCTGATTTCAAGATCTGACATTGACATTGGCTTCTGATCATACTGCTATTAAATGCTTTATACGGCATGACAGACTGATTCAAACAGAGATACATTGAATAAAAAGTTTATTCTCTATATACTGTGCTGACTTCAGATACTAACTCAACATTCATGTTCATTCAAAAAAATGCCGTGGCTTTGCGAATTTCAAGGGCTGCTAAGTCTCAACGTCTTAGCATAACGCCTTGACGTCATGATGTAGACAGATAAGAGAACAACGAAAACAACACGGGTGACAGGTCAATAATTTTTGATCTGCCCTTAAATAGGGCCCACTTTGCTCTTTTAATACTTATCAAATTGACGTAACTATGACGTCACATCCGATCACGTGACATCCTGGTACTGGGTTGGGTAATTGACCACCGAGCCGGGTAAATTTCCATGAAGTTATCCGGGGTTTTTTCCAACGCTCGTCTTAACGCATGGAGGGACTAACGCTGGTGAGTGAGTGTGCGTGTGAGTGCATGTCAGTGCGTGTTTGTGCGTGTGCCTGTGTGAGAGAGCTCGGAAGTGAAGTCATCGCACGCATGTACGCGTACCCCTGGTGTATCCTATGCCCTACAGGCTAAAAGATATTGCACTACAGGTGCGTGTGCCTGCGTGCGATGACGTCACTTCCGAGCTCACACACACATATACATACACAGGCACACGCACTCATGCAGAATCACTCACTATCGTTAGTGTGTCCATGCGTTAAGACTGGTGTTGGGAAAAACTCCGGATGACGTCATGGAAATTTAACCGGCTCGGTGGTCAATCACCCAACCCAGTGCCAGGATGTCAGGTGACCGGATGTGACGACATAGTGACTTCACCTTCACATGGTGATGGCCATCACCTTCTAAAAGTGAGGATTTTGCATCATCACCCCTAAAGGATGATGAACCAAATTTACACTCATTGCTCATCACTCTTCAGAGGTAATGAGCAGATGTCATTTTGAAAGATGGTCTTAAAAATGGTGATGGCTCTAACTCATCGCCTGTTCGGCGTGATTGGTATCATCCTTTTTCTGTCTGTGTTCCTCTCCGTTACCAGAAGTGATTTCCTATTCGATTCCTAGAGCACGAATTCATGCAAATATCCCAGTCGCGCTTTGATTAATCTCTAATACGCAAGGCTTCAACGTCGAGCCTAAAATAACTAAATAACCAAAACTTCCTGCAAAACCTGGCTCGCTTTCTGGCAATAAAACCTGAAACTGGAATATTATATTATGTTATACGATCACCCGTTATAGTGTGACAATTCATTATATGTAACATATATGGCATAGCAATCATGAAAATTGACTTAACTATCTTCAGGTCACCTTGTGAAGCCTGGTGTTGACGTCATCTGGGTGAGGTATTGGAATGCACCTGAGAAGTTGAATGTCACGGTGATTCCTTCATCCGAGAACGAGAGGGACAACATCACTTGGACTATCAGATACCGCCTATACTATGATCAATCTTGGGACCACGGGTAACACTTCTATAAACCGTAACGAGATGTGACAGAAATGTTTTTAAGGTTAGGGGATGGATACCATGCCTGACCACATATACTCTCGATCGTTCTGGTTCAGTAGTATATATAGTGGATTTAAAGTTAACTTTCCCCCGGATGTAACTATGACGTCACAACTTCCTATGGTGGCGCCATCTGTACACTTTGGATGCATGGGGGGCAACGAGGCGGTGGGGAGGTCAAGTCCGCCATCTTGAATTTTTGAGGCTGTGTGGGCGGCCATCTTGAATTGTGTGGAAAAGGGGATGTATTCCTCCGCGGTGATGCGGTCCTGGCGGTGATGCGGTCGCGGGAAGAAGTAGTCCCTAGACTGGAAATACGCTGCATGGTCCGATGGGGCCGAGTGAGGCTCTTTTCAGTCATGTCATGGGTATTTTCACAGAATAAATAAATAAATAAATTAATTAATTATTTTAATAAATAAATAAATAAATTAATTTTAATAAATAAATAAATTAATAAATTAATTAATTAATTTTAATTAATTAATAAACACTTTACAACGAAAATGTCCTAGTGGTACTCGAACTCGGGTCTCCTCGATCTAGAGGCAGACACGTTATCCATTACGCCACGAGCTATAGCCTACAAGCCAAAGTTGAAAATGGTCTATATATGTCTACGGCCCGACTGGGCGAACCCTCTGTAGGACAAATGCCGCGTCATCTCCCCAGATTCGAACATTTGCGTCTTTACGGGGAATACCTAAATAGACGTTTTGGAGCTAGGGGAGGCACTAATGGACCGATGGGATCGAGTGAGATATCAAAGTGAAGCATTCGTGAAGGGGCATCTGATGGGCTGGGTGTGGGGTTGGAATAGCGGCATTCTGCGCATGCGCGGTGGCCCAAGTGTATGGAAATAGACGTTTTGGAGCTAGGGGGGTCCCTAGTGGACCGATGGGGCCGAGTGAGGTATCAAAGTGAAGCCTATGTAAGGGGGCATCTAATGGGCTGGGTGTGGGGTTGAAATATCGGCATTCTGCGCATGCGCGGTGGCCCAAGGGTATGAAAATAGCCGTTTTGAGATGTAGGGGAGTTACTCATGGCCCAATGGGGTCATATGAGGTATCCATGTGAAGCCTATGTGAGGGGGCATCTGACTGGACTAGTGGCTCGAGCGTTGTCACCATTCTGCGCATGCGCAGACAGGGAATTGTGGGAAAAGGGTGTGGAAATAGACGTTTTGGGATGTAGGGGAGCCACTAATGGTCCATTGGAGTTGTATGAGGTATCAATGTGAAGCCAATGTGAAGGGGCATCCAGCCATGGGTGGGTGCATGTAAAAATTTTCCTGAAAAAAAAAAAATACGGAACACGGACTTTATCGAAAATGCCTATATGGGGTATGGGGGGTATATAGGTCGCCGGGCTTAACGGGGCTTGCCTATCAATAGAATTATCTCCCCCTAGTTCCAGGGTGGGTGTATGTAAAATTTTTCCTGAAAAAATACGGAACACGGACTTTATCATAAATTACGGGAAAATGCCTATATGGCGTATGGGGGGTATAGGACCATCCTGGGAAACCTACTTCTCCACATTTGCGGTATAGGTTGTGGGGTCTCGTTTTCTTAGTACTGGGGGTATAGGATCAATGTTTACCCCCCTGGGAAACGTACTTTTATATATTTGCGGTAGGGTTGTTTGGATTTGTGTTTCACGTCTCGTCATTTAGAACATGATAGGAAGTGTCCCGGTACGAATTGGTGAAATTTTTGAAAAAGTACGATATAGCCCCATATAGTCCCATACTGGGGGTATAGGATCAATGTTTGTCCCCCTGAGAAACGTACTTCTATACATTTGCGGTAGGGTTGTGGGGTCCCGTTTTCTTAGTCTCGTCATTTAGAACATGATAGGAAGTGCCCCGGAGCGAATCGGTGAAATTTTTGAAAAAAGTCACCGAGACCCGTATAGACCCATATAGTCCCATACTGGGGGTATAGGATCAATGTTTGTCCCCCTGGGAAACGTACTTCTATACATTTGCGGTAGGGTTGTTTGGATTTGTTTTTCACGTCGCGACATTTAGAACACGATAGGAAGTGTCCCGGAGCGAATCGGTGAAATTTTTGAAAAAAGTCACCGAGGTCTGGGTAGGCCCATAGGTGCAAGTCATGTCAATCTGCGCATGCGCAGCCTGGCCGTAGTAGAGAAAGCAGGCATTTTGGGGTATGTGGGTGTGTGTTTGGGGTAGAGATGTACCGCTATGGGTCCGAATGGGTCGTGGAATGTGTCAAAGTGAAGCTTGTGTGGGTTAGAGTCAGAATGGTGTGTTTTTAACTGCAAGTCGCGTTAATCTGCGCATGCGCAGTTGGTTGTAGTAAGTAAAGTGGCCATTTTGGGGCAGTACATGAAGGTATTTGGGGTCGACATGGGCTATTCACGGTTTGAATGCGTCCTGGAAGGTATCATCTTGTAGCTCTCAGGGTGTAGACCTCGATTTGAGGGCTGTTCACGTCACCTGTGACGTCATCGGTGACGTCATCAGTACGAGTAGTAAGTAAAGTGGGCATTTTGGGGCAGTGAAAGGAAGGTGTATTTGGTGTAGAGATGGACCATCCTTGGTCCGAATGCGTCCTGGGAGGTGTCATACCCCGATTTGGGAGCTGTTCACAGGATCTGTGACGTCATTGGTGACGTCATCAGTACGAGTAGTAGCGAAAGTGTGCATTTTGTGGCAGTGAAGGAAGGTATTTGGGGTAGCGATGCTTCACCCTCAGTCCGAATGCGTCGTGTGGGGTGTTATCTTGTAGTTCTCGGCGTGCAGACCTCGATTTGAGGGCTGTCCACAGCATCTGTGACGTCATTGGTGACGTCATTAGTAGGAGTAGTAGCGAAAGTGAGCATTTTTGGGCAGTGAAGGATGGTATTTGGTGTAGATCTGGACCATCCTTGGTCCGAATGCGTCGTGTGCGGTGTCATCTTGTAGCAACGCCCGCCAACACCAAGCTCAATGCTTCAACGCCCTGGTGAAATAGCTCAGAAGCTCTGATTTTCTAGATATTTCATGGAATTGTCACTCATTCTTCGAAATGCAGTGACGTTCGTCGTTACGCCTTAACAGACCGGAGACGGTACAACAACAAAAACAACAACAAAAATGAGAGAACAACAACAACAAGAAGTTTTTTCATATAGTTTATTCTCCCCAATGTTACATCATACCCACGCTGGGGGAGCCGCGTTGGGTATATTTACAATTCAAGAAGACCCTTGTCCAGTCAGAGGCCACCATTTGCATCTGTCATATTCGTTCCTGTCCGTTAGATGTATTCTTGTCCAATCAGAAGTCTCCATTTCAGAAAGTTCCATCTTCGGCCATGTTCGATTGAACCGTTTATTCTAATCATCGTCGGGCAGCCCAGGATACCGTTGAGGCAACATATCCTGAGATAGTTGTTTGTGCATTCTGAGTATCTATCAGTGCATGGGTGAATACATTCACCCGATGGGTTGGTCGGTCAGCTTGGTCACGAAAAACGTAACATTGGTCACACTCTCCACTGTCCACTTGGTGTTGGGGCGTTGTTGTTGGGCCCATTCCAAGGGATCCACGGTGTCCAGTTTCTCCAGACACTCGGTTAATGATGGTAAACGGTTGGTCAAATACCCCGATGTTACTGCTCGGGTAAAAATATCGGGCTTGGTCTGTGTCCTTATGCTGCAGCACATAACCAAACGCCAGATTTAATTTGAAGGACGTAGCTTGGTCATTGAAGATGGCTTCCACGTAGTTGCGTAGACGGGTGAGGTCAGCCAGTCGGGAATTGTAGATATCTTGAATAGGGCGATGACGGTAGAAACAGTGCCGGATCATGGGCCAATGGCGCCGATAGATGTCACTTACTGGATGGGCGTCCTGTAAGAGATCGCTAGGAACATTTATGGGCTCGTCCAGAAAATGTTCTATGTCATCAGGCGTATGACTCGAAACCGTAACGCTGAGGTCCGGGTGGATATCCAGGCTCTTCTGAACTGTGGGTATAGGCGGGCTCTTCATCGTCGCATCACCAGTGGCGTTCGTCTCCCCGGATTCATCTTCACTGGGTCTGAGCCTCATGGGTGCCTCTTTAGTGGAAAGTTGTCGCTCATACCGTGGTGATGGACTATGAATCAAACGTTGGTGCTGTCTGAACCGACTGGGTCGTTTGAAGAGTCGACCACAATCGGTACATTGTACCGTCGCACCCGCGTGGAGTGCCCTCTCATGGCGCAGTAAATGATCCTCCCGATTGAATGACCGTGAGCAGATTATACAAGTATACCGTGCATCGTTGTGGATGGAGGCCTCATGGCGGCGCAAGTGGTGCAGACGAATAAACTGCTTCTGGCAAGTTGTGCAAGTGAACATCGTGGTGGCTGACACAGTGTCTGATGAAACGGCCAGGCCGCTTCCCTTTTATAGCACGCTAGCTGGTCATCTATTTTTAGCACACTCAGTTCAACTGTCCCCAAGTCGAGGGCCGAGTCGTGACATCTTCGGCAACCTCCGTGTCTCTTCGGTCACCTCCGTAATGTCAACGATCAACATGTAGACATATAGAGTAGTACGGCATGTAATGGTATTCATCAGTGCATGAGTGACGCATTTAGCCGATGGAGGTGGTCGGTCAGCTTGGTAACGAAAAACGTAACATTGGTCACACTCTCCACTGTCCACTTGGTGTTGGAGCGTTGTTGTTGGGCCCATTCCAAGGGATCCACGGTGTCCAGTTTCTCCAGCATCGTCTCTAGCGACGCCCGATTAATGATGGTAAACCGTTGGTCAAATACCCGGATGTTACTGCTCGGGTAAAAATATCGGGCTTGGTCTGTGTCCTTATGCTGCAGCACATAACCAAACGCCAGATTTAATTTGAAGGACGTAGCTTGGTCATTGAAGATGGCTTCCACGTAGTTGCGTAGACGGGTGAGGTCAGTCAGTCGGAAATTGTAGATATCTTGAATAGGGCGATGACGGTAGAAACAGTGCCGGATCATGGGCCAATGGCGCCGATAAATGTCACTCACTGGATAGTCTTCGTGTAACACATCGCTGGGAACATTTATGGGTTCGTCCACGAAGTGTACTTTGCCCTCCACGTCGTACAAAATCTGGCCCAAGGTCTTGTCGTCGGAATTTGACTTGAATTAGGGCGACATCATCATCGGCCCTCGTGCGATGGGTGGGAGTTCCCCCTGTTTCGATATTGATGCCTACGGGCTCTTCTACCTGCAAACGTGGCTGCGGAACAGGGTGTCGTGTGCGTTGGTGTCGCAGCAACTGACTGGTCAGTTTGAAAAGCCGACCACATTCTTCGCATGGACGCTTGGGTACTTCATGGCGTGCACGTGTGTGGCGCTGTAAATGATCCGGGCGCTGAAACGACAGTGTACATATCGTACAGTTATACCGGGCGGTTCTTTCGTGCTTGGTAGCCTCATGGCGGCGCAAGTCGTGCAGACGCGTGAATGATTTCGAGCACGTAGTACAAGTGAATATCTTGGTGGTTGACGGAGTGTATGATGAAACGGCCAGGCCGCTTCCCTTTTATAGCAAGCTAGCTGGTATCATGTTTGGGCACCTCAGTGTGTCTTCGGTGATCTCCGTGATATCTTCGGTGACCTACGTGTCCCGTGTCACGTGACCGGAACTGACCTTTGACCCCGGCGCGCAAATGGTGGTGGTGGTGGTGGTGGGAACCCCTGTGTGGCAGAGCTCTTGTATCGGAGCTCTTGGAGCTCAAAGCCTGTGGAGCTCAGATCTCAGAAGTGACAATTGCATATGACCGCTGTGAATGTGAAGTGAATGTCACTTCCGAGCTCTGAGCTCCACAGGCTTTGAGTCCCAAGAGCTCCGAATCAAGAAACACACTCGCAAGCACACCCATACACACAGAGGCATACATACACACACACATACACACGCACTTGCACGCACACGCATACACCCAGACACACACGCATACACACAGGCGGGTCAAAGGTCAGTTCCGGTCACGTGAACGGAAGCGCAAGTGACCTCACAGCGGTCATATGCAATTGTCACTTCTGAGATCTGAGCTCCACAGGCTTTGAGCTCCAAGAGCTCCGATACAAGAGCTCTGCCACACGGGGATTCCCACCACCACCACCACGACCATTTGCGCGCCGGGGTCAAAGGTCAGTTCCGGTCACGTGACACGGGACACGGAGATGTCACGGAGATCACCGAAGACACACGGAGGTGCCCAAACATGATACCAGCTAGCGTGCTATAAAAGGGAAGCGGCCTGGCCGTTTCATCAGACACTCTGTCAACCGCCAAGATGTTCACTTGTACTACGTGCTCAAAATCATTCACTCGTCTGCACGACTGAGTGTGCTAAAAATAGATGACCAGCTAGCGTGCTATAAAAGGGAAGCGGCCTGGCCGTTTCATCAGACACTGTGTCAGCCACCACGATGTTCACTTGCACAACTTGCCAGAAGCAGTTTATTCGTCTGCACCACTTGCGCCGCCATGAGGCCTCCATCCACAACGATGCACGGTATACTTGTATAATCTGCTCACGGTCATTCAATCGGGAGGATCATTTACTGCGCCATGAGAGGGCACTCCACGCGGGTGCGACGGTACAATGTACCGATTGTGGTCGACTCTTCAAACGACCCAGTCGGTTCAGACAGCACCAACGTTTGATTCCTAGTCCATCACCACGGTATGAGCGACAACTTTCCACTAAAGAGGCACCCATGAGGGTCAGACCCAGTGAAGATGAACCCGGGGAGACGAACGCCACTGGTGATGCGACGATGAAGAGCCCGCCTATACCCACAGTTCAGAAGAGCCTGGATATCCAGCCGGACCTCAGCGTTACGGTTTTGAGTCATACGAACATTTTCTGGACGAGCTCATAAATGTTCCTAGCGATCTCTTACAGGACGCCCATCCAGTGAGTGACATCTATCGGCGCCATTGGCCCATGATCCGGCACTGTTTCTACCGTCATCGCCCTATTCAAGATATCTACAATTTCCGACTGACTGACCTCACCTGTCTACGCAACTACGTGGAAGCCATCTTCAATGACCAAGCTACGCCCTTCAAATTAAATCTGGCGTTTGGTTATGTGCTGCAGCATAAGGACACAGACCAAGCCCGATATTTTTACCCGAGCAGTAACATACGGGTATTTGACCAACCGTTTACCATCATTAATCGAGTGTCGCTAGAAACGATGCTGGAGAAACTGGACACCGTGGATCCCTTGGAATGGGCCCAACAACAACGCCCCAACACCAAGTGGGCAGTGGACAGTGTGACCAATGTTACGTTTTTCGTGACCAAGCTGACCGACCAACCCATCGGGTGAATGTATTCACCCATGCACTGATAGATACTCAGAATGCACAAACAACTATCTCAGGATATGTTGCCTCAACGGTATCCTGGGCTGCCCGACGATGATTAGAATAAACGGTTCAATCGAACATGGCCGAAGATGGAACTTTCTGAAATGGAGACTTCTGATTGGACAAGAATACATCTAACGGAGAGGAACGAATATGACAGATGCAAATGGTGGCCTCTGATTGGACAAGAGTCTTCTTGAATTGTAAATATACCCAACGCGGTTCCCCCAGCGTGGGTATGATGTAACATTGGGGAGAATAAACTATATGAAAAAACTTCTTCTTCTTGTTGTTCTCTCATGTCTCATTTTTGTTGTTGTTGTTGTTGTTGTACTGTCTCCGGTCTGTTAAGGCGTAACGACGAACGTCACTGCATTTCGAAGAATGAGTGACAATTCCATGAAATATCTAGAAAATCAGAGCTTCTGAGCTATTTCACCAGGGCGTTGAAGCATTGAGCTTGGTGTTGGCGGGCGTTGCTACAAGATGACACCGCACACGACGCATTCGGACCAAGGATGGTACATCTCTACACCAAATACCATCCTTCACTGCCCAAAAATGCTCGCTTTCGCTACTATTCCTACTAATGACGTAACCAATGACGTCCCAGATGCTGTGGACAGCCCTCAAATCGAGGTTTGCACGCCGAGAACTACAAGATAACACCCCACACGACGCATTCGGACTGAGGATGAAGCATCCCTACCCCAAATACCTTCCTTCACTGCCACAAAATGCACACCTTCGCTACTACTCGTACTGATGACGTCACAGATGCTGTGAACAGCTCCCAAATCGGGGTCTACACCCCGAGAGCTACAAACTGACACCTCCCAGGACGCATTCGGACCAAGGATGGTCCATCTCTACACCAAATACCTACCTTTCACTGCTCCAAAATGCCCACTTTACTTACTACTCGTACTGATGACGTCACCGATGACGTCACAGGTGACGTGAACAGCCCTCAAATCGAGGTCTACACCCCGAGAGCTACAAGGTGATACCTTGCAGGACGCATTCAAACCGTGAATAGCCCATGTCGACCCCAAATACCTTCATGCACTGCCCCAAAATGGCCACTTTACTTACTACAACCAACTGCGCATGCGCAGATTAACGCGACTTGCACTTAAAAACACACCATTCTGACTCTAACCCACACAAGCTTCACTTTGACACCTTTCACTACCCATTCGGACCCATAGCGGTCCATCTCTACCCCAAACACACACCCACATACCCCAAAATGCCTGCTTTCTCTAATACGGCCAGGCTGCGCATGCGCAGATTGACACGACTTGCACTTAAAAACACGCCATTCTGACTCTACCCCACACAAGCTTCACATTGATACCTCACACGACCCATTCGAACCGGGAATAGCCCATCTCTAACCCAAACACACACCCACATACCCCCCAAAATGCCTACTTTCTATACTACGGGCCAGTCTGCGCATGCGCAGACTATTGAACACGGACAAACCAATAGTGTAGTCAAGTGCTCTTCCACGAGAGCTTCAAAATAAGACCTCACTCGACCCCATTGGACCATTGGTGGCCCCCTAGACTCCAACATGTCCACCCCGTATGGCCCTATACACCCATAGCCATGCAGTATAGGCCTACGGGCCTACCCAGACCTCGGTGACTTTTTTCAAAAAATTCACCGATTCGCTCCGGGACGCTTCCTATCGTGTTCTAAATGTCGAGACGTGAAAAACAAATCCAAACAACCGCAAATGTATAGAAGTACGTTTCCCAGGGGGACAAACATTGATCCTATACCCCCAGTAAGGGACTATATGGGTCTATATGGGTCTCGGTGACTATTTTCAAAAATTTCACCGATTCGCTCCGAGACACTTCCTATCATGTTCTAAATGACGAGACTAAGAAAACAAGACCCCACAACCCTACCGCAAATGTGTAGAAGTACGTTTCCCAGGGGGACAAACATGGGGCTATATCGTACTTTTTCAAAAATTTCACCGATTCGTACCGGGACACTTCCTATCATGTTCTAAATGACGAGACGTGAAAAACAAATCCAAACAACCCTACCGCAAATGTATAGAAGTACGTTTTCCAGCGGGACAAACATTGATCCTATACCCCCAGTATCTCGGTGACTTTTTTCAAAAAAATCACCGATTCGCTCCTTGACACTTCCTATCATGTTTGTTTTGACGAGACTAAGAAAACGAGACCCCACAACCTATACCGCAAATGTGGAGAAGTACCTATACCCCTCATATCCCATATAGGCATTTTCCCGTAATTTAGGATAAAGTCCGTGTTCCGTATTTTTTCAGGAAAAATTTTACATACACCCACCCTGGAACTAGGGGGAGATAACTCTATTGATAAGCAAGCCCCGTTAAGCCCGGCGACCTATATACCCCCATACCCCACATAGGCATTTTCCCAGATTTTTCGATAAAGTCCGTGTTCCGTATTTTTTTTTCAGGAAAAATTTTACATGCACCCACCCATGACTGGATGTCCCTTCACATTGGCTTCACATTGATACCTCATACAACTCTAATGGACCATTAGTGGCTCCCCTACATCCCAAAACGTCTATTTCCATACCCTTTTCCCACAATTCCCTGTCTGCGCATGCGCAGAATGGTGACAACGCTCGAGCCACTAGTCCAGTCAGGATGCCCCCTCACATAGGCTTCACATGGATACCTCATATGACCCCATTGGACCATGAGTAACTCCCCTACATCCCAAAACGGCTATTTTCATACCCTTGGGCCACCGCGCATGCGCAGAATGCCGATATTTCAACCCTACATCCAGCCCATTAGATGCCCCCTCACATAGGCTTCACGTTGATACCTCACTCGACCCCATCGGTCCAATAGGGACCCCGCTAGCTCCAAAACGTCTATTTCCATACCCTTGGGCCACCGCGCATGCGCAGAATGCCGCTATTCCAACCCTACATCCAGCCCATTAGATGCCCCCTCACATAGGCTTCACGTTGATACCTCACTCGACCCCATCGGTCCAATAGGGACCCCGCTAGCTCCAAAACGTCTATTTCCATACCCTTGGGCCACCGCGCATGCGCAGAATGCCGATATTTCAACCCTACATCCAGCCCATTAGATGCCCCCTCACATAGGCTTCACGTTGATACCTCACTCGACCCCATCGGTCCAATAGGGACCCCGCTAGCTCCAAAACGTCTATTTCCATACCCTTGGGCCACCGCGCATGCGCAGAATGCCGCTATTCCAACCCCACACCCAGCCCATCAGATGCCCCTTCACGAATGCTTCACTTTGATACCTCACTCGATCCCATCGGTCCATTAGTGCCTCCCCTAGCTCCAAAACGTCTATTTAGGTATTCCCCGTAAAGACGCAAATGTTCGAATCAGGGGAGATGACCCGGCATTTGTCCTACAGAGGGTTCGCCCAGTCGGGCCGTAGATAGACCATTTTCAACTTTGGCTTGTAGGCTATAGCTCGTGGCGTAATGGATAACGTGTCTGCCTCTAGATCGAGGAGACCCGAGTTCGAGTACCACTAGGACACTTTCGTTGTAAAGTTAATTAATTAATTTATTTATTTATTAAAATTAATTAATTAATTTATTTATTAAAATAATTAATTAATTTATTTATTTATTTATTCTGTGAAAATACCCATGACATGACTGAAAAGAGCCTCACTCGGCCCCATCGGACCATGCAGCGTATTTCCAGTCTAGGAACTACTTTTTCTCCGCGGAAGCTTTTTCCCGCGACCGCATCACCGCCAGGACCGCATCACCGCGGACGAATACATCCCCTTTTCCACACAATTCAAGATGGCCGCCCACACCGCCTCAAAAATTCAAGATGGCGGACTTGACCTCCCCACCGCCTCGTTGCCCCCCATGCATCCAAAGTGTACAGATGGCGCCACCATAGGAAGTTGTGACGTCATAGTTACATCCGGGGGAAAGTTAACTTTAAATCCACTATATATACTACTTGGTTATTCTCGCTGGCATTGGCCGTAGCAAATGATAAAGATATCGTGAAAATACATATATAGGATATAGCCTATGGTCAATTATTAAGAGAATTGGAAACATGCATTTATTGTGAATATTGATATCCCAGTTTTGGTTGACATGAAAATAACGTTTCTCTGCGTTATCTGAATATTACTGGCATCAAGTCAGAAAGTAGTCATGCTTATGATGGATTTACATGTGGAGAATGCCAAATCGAAAACAACAGCCGACATTATGCATTGAGAAAGCTCTCAACGGAAAGTTAAAAAGTTCAAATTCTTGTCAATTATTGTTCTTTGTGGCCAATCAATCCTCATATTGACCATGTTTCTTTGACAGTTATATTTACCAGTATATCAACGATGTTTGTGACTCATACAAGAACAATGGTATGTGGTGTAACGTAAGTCGCGACTTTCCATGCGAGTTTTCGGAGTATACCAGGGGAACCAAGACCTGTATATTACCCTTCCGTTGTTACCTCTCCTATCGAATGCATACCTTTTACATAGAAGGAACATCTTTCCATGGCACAGTGAACACAACTAAAACGGTGTTCGTCGATCGAAAAATCGGTAAGTGTTTTGTTTTTTAGATTTACGCCAGGTGGAAATCTCAAAGCGCACTGTCTTTGTTCGTATCCGAATGTGGGCTTAAGAAATGATGTTTTCATTGGCATGCTCGATGGTTATTCTATGCACGGTTAGTTTGGGAAAGGGCGAAGCATTATTTCTATTCTATTGCACTATTCAAATTGATTATCAACAACGACTTTAATTAAAAGTTAAAAACTATGGTAAATTTTAACATCCTTTGTCACCTTTGTTGAAAAAACCCCGGGCCCACTGATGAATTGGAATCGTGCCAATATCAGTGATCTCTCAAATGTGGAGTAATTTTGTCAGCTTTGTCGGGTTTTGTGAAACATACTTGGATATATGTGTATATGTATATGTGCTTGGTTAATGAGTTTTACGATGGAAACAACGGTTAAATTTGGTAAAGAAATTCCAATTTTATCTTGTAATTTATTTGTTTGTCTTATTCGACTGTGACTCGTATGAAAGCAGACGCCTCTTTATCACCCGACTTGTGAAACAGAATCCCCCAAAATTAACAGTGAAATTGACACATGTACATTTCAAACAACTGTGCTAAATACTCAATAAATGCACAGTTAACAAGTCGTTATAGACACAAGTGTTACAGAATCTTGGTTATTCCATCAGGCACACTATAAAATAGTTAACTTGCTATCAGAACTGTTCTGGAAACCGAATAGTTGAATGGTTAGTTGGACGAGTACAACACTCAAATTGATTGTGTACCCATCGTGTAAGGCATTAGTTATAGTTTTAGAGATATTCTCATGTGTCACATGATTTTGGAAATTCCGATTGGACAAGTAAATGAAGGCAGCATGTACACAATCAGGATTTTCGTGAGAACGTGCCTCACTTTTGGGAACGCTTCTGATATCTATTGCAAGGCTCTAACTATATGTACTCGTTGTTGATTCTTGTAATTTCTCAACAGAACAACGACCAGGAGTGAAAAATGTGACGGTCATCAACCCCAGTGCCCGCAATGTGACACTATCGTGGAAGAGCAAAGTATCACTCGAGGACGAAGAATACGAATATCGTTATCGATCAAACTGGGATGAGCGAGATCAATGGACTGTAAATTTAAATATTATTCTCTACATAATATTTATCTGTTTAGTCAGTTCACGTTATGCATGTGATCTTATACAGTTTAGTCCATGGATCAGTCACGGTCGATTACAATTTTTCCATGCAGACAGGTGCCAGAATTTTTTATAGGCTTCCTTAGCATTTATGCAAATGAGATGACGTCGCAGAGGTCAAAGGTCAAAAGTAGTTCCGGCACTTCCGGTCACGTGACCTTTGTATTCTTCCGCGGTGATTTGGTCGCTTCCGGTTCCGGCGGTGCTGTGGTCGCTTCCGGTTCCGGGAACACGACTTCGCAAAGTAGTCCCGAGACTTCAAATACGCTGCGTCTAAATCTCCGGCAATCTCCGGTAATATAATGTTCGGTCATCTCCAGTCATCTCCGGCAATGTCCGGTAATCTCCGGAAATGTCCGGCACTCTCCATGAGAATAGATAGCCTTTATCTGCCCTTCCGGAGCATCCATGGACTGTACGGGGTCCCCGACAATATCGTCATCTATTTACTCATACAGTGGCAGAAGGTAAAGGGTCCTAGTGGGAATTGAACCCGGATCGCTTTATCAAGCGGCAGACACGTTATCCAGTAGACCACGAGTAATTGGCTATACAAACCAGGGTTGAAAATAGCATATATATGTCTACCACTTATCACTATACATGTATATGGTGCACTGGCCAATGTTGAACCTACACCACACATGCTCATTGCAGTATGGGTTGTTTGATCTTGTTTTTCACGTCTCACCACGAAAAACACGATCGGCGGGGTCGCGAAGCCATTGGTTGATTTTTTTTGGAAAAAGTCACTGGGCACATGCGTAGTGGATGAACGTTTTGGGATCTAGGTGAGCCCCTAGTGGGCCGATTGGGTCGAGTGAGGTATCAATGTGAAGCATACATGAGGGAGCATCCGACGGGTTGGGTGAGACGTGAAACCGACGTTATTCTGCGCATGCGCAGTAGATAAAGTATATAGAAATATACGTTTTGGGGTCTAGGTGAACCACTGGTGGTCCGACGGAGTCGAGTGAGGTATCAATGTGAAGCATTCGTCAAGAAACATCCGACGGGACGTGTGTGACGTAAAACCGACGTCATTCTACGCATGCGCAGTAGACAAAGTATATGGAAATAGACGTTTTGGGGTCTAGGTGGACCACTGGTGGTCCGACGGAGTCGAGTGAGGTATCAATGTGAAGTATTCGTCAAGAAACATCCGACGGGATGGGCGTGACGTAAAACCGACGTCATTCTGCGCATGAGCAGTAGACAAAGTATATGGAAATAGACGTTTTGGGGTCTAGGTGGACCACTAGTGATCCGATGGAGTCGAGTGAGGTATCAATGTGAAGCATACGTGAGGGAGCATCCGACGGGATGAGTGTGACGTATAACCGACGTCATTCTGCGCATGCGCCGTAGACAAAGTATATGGAAATAAACGTGTTGGGGTCTAGGTGGACCACTAATGGTCCGATGCAGTCCAGTGAGGTATCAATGTGAAGCATTCGTGAAGGAGCATCTGACGGGATGGGTGTGACGTAAAACCGACGTCATTCTACGCAAGCGCAGTGGACAAAGTATAGGGAAATAGACGTTTTTTGGGTCTGTTGGGCTATTGTTTCGTCTGTTTTCAATATTCTGCGCATGCGTAGTCTGGCCGTAATATGGAAAGCAGGCATTTTGGAAATGCGTGGGGGTGTGTTTGAGGTAGAGATGGACCGCTATTGGTCCATTTTTGTGGTTTGGTGGTGTGGGTTCTCCGCAAGTGTGTGATGTGTGACGTCACTTCCGGTTTCTATGGCCAAAAACTACCTCCGAACACAGAAGAGTTCCCATTTTTCTTTAGAACTTAGACGTGTGGAATGCATGTACTGACTTTCAACATCCGGGTTTCCCACAGCATTTATGGAATGCATGTACTGACTTTCACGATCCGGCAGTTCTTCAACATCCGGGGGACTGGAGTGCGTCGTCCCTCCGTCTTACATCCGGGACCTCTTCAACATCCGGGACCTCTTCAACATCCGGGGTTTAATATCCGGGGTTTCCCATTGGGTTCACCCCAGCCCGCCTCCATGCCTGCGCGGGTTATCCGGCCGCACGCCTGCGCGGATTTTCCCCGGCCGCACGCAGGTCTTATTATCAAAATATTATATTGGTTCTACGTGTCATATTTTAGATAAATTAAAAATATTGTTGAAAGCGACGTTAAATCCTATTCACTCACTCACCCTGTACTAAGTGCCTGTACATGTAATCTGTCCATGTACTCCCGCGGGAACAACACAGTATCCTGATAATATATATCATCGAACGCCAAGCTCAACGCTTCAACGCCCTGGTGAATTAGCCCAGAAGCTCTGATTTTCATGGAATTGTCACTAATTTATTGGGAATGCAGTGACGCTTCAACGTCTGTCGTTACGCCCTAGCATAACACCTTGACGCCATGATATACACAGATGAGAGAAGAAAAAACAAGGATGAGACATCAATCATTCTATTTTTTCCACCGTCATAACATACCCACGCTGGGGGAGCCGCGTTGGGTATGCTTACAATTCAAGAAAACTCTTGTCCAAACAGAGGCCGCCATTTGGGGCTGTATCTGCCATATTCGTTCTGGCCCGTTAGATGTATTCTCGGCTGCTCTTGTCTGTCGTCCTTTCAGAAACTTTCATCTTTGCTCGGTGTGACCTAATCGTCGTCGGGCAGGCCTGGATATTGTTTGGGCAGCATGTCGTGAAACAGTTGTTTGCGCATTCTGATCGCATTTTCCAGGGCCTCGGTGGTTGGTAGCCCCATATCGTCTTCCAAGTGACGCTTGGTCTTCATGATGGTCGCCTTTCCTTTCAAGCGGTAGTGAGGTATACTGTTAATAGATCGCCAGGGCTGTTTTCCTGATGCAGGGGTGCATTTGGGTGTACGCCTGTTATAAGTTATCCTGTCCGGCGTCCTCGATCGCTGCAGCGTGAGTATTGATAGCTGCTGTCACAATACGATCCCAGAAGGTAGGTTCTGCCTCACTTTCCTGGGATGTAGGCCGACTATCTGAGGTCAAGCTCTCCGTATCAGTAGACAGACTGTCAGCAATCTCTGTTTCGGTATAAGTCGATACACTCTCAGCAGTCTCTGTATCAGCATCCGCCTCAACGGACTCCTCGGAGTCCTCAATCCCATGTATATTTTTCTTGTGTCGCATCATATCGTAATATCTGGTGAACGTGCGTTCGCACTCAGAGCAAGTATAAGCCATGTTGACTGGTGAACGTCGACTGTGCGTGTTTTGGGAATACGCTTGCTTTTATAGACAGTAACGCCCGCCAACGCTTAGCTTAACGCTTCAACGCCCTGGTGAATTAGCTCGGAAGCTCTGATTTTCATGGAATTGACACTAATTCATCGGAATGCAGACGCCCGTCAACGCTCGTCTCAACGCCTTAACGCCCAATCTAAACGCCTTAACGCCCGTCTCAACGCCCGTCTCAATACCTATCTCAACGCGTTATGCATTGCCCATCATCACTGGACGTTGATGTTGTAGGTTGAAGAAGATAATTTCCCGTCTCCAGCTGGGTTTCCATAAAGGTTTGAAATGCCTCATGCATGGTCAGCAGTTCTGGGCACGGGTAGTTTTGTTGGTATCCTCATTGGGTATTATTTGTTTCTTATGCAGCAGAAGACATACGTGTGCCACCCATTGGATGTCATCTATGAGCGTGGTAAGATGAGAACGCATGCGCTGATGCTGAACGATGGATTCACCTTGCGTTGTATCAATAATAGCAACGATATTGGTAGAGTATCGTCGTTGTCGGGTTCAAACAAGTTGACCTCTGCAGTGCTCATGGTGAAATGAGGGGACTGGTGGTCCATTGATAGTGAGACGCTTTTGATCTTAATGATGCGTTCGAACAAATGTTTCTTTTCTGCTATTGCTCTGACATACGCCGCTTTCCAGTTCATACCCGATGTTTTCAACATGGGCGCTGTTCTTTCGATTTCCATATGGACCGTGTCCTTGTCCAGCAATTTTATATGGGTCAGGAGGTGGGCATACTGCTGACGTAAATTACAACGCATATCAGGGAAGTGTGGAGAGGTGCTGACATACTGACAGAGCCACATGACTTCACAGTATAGTCTTCTGGTAAACCTATTCTAAAGCACATACCAAGAATCTAAGGATTCGTGATATGTGTTGTATCTCAGGTACGCTTTTATTATACCTGTTCATTTGGCAACTTGGAGCCCGTCGTAGTCTGGGTGCCAGTGTATTATGGGCTAACTTTGTGGCTTCCTCTTTCGAATACCCTTTGCGGTGAAACTGTTTTCCTGTGGCGTCCAACATCTCGCCCAGCTCGGCTTCCATACTTTCTTTGAACAAATCCTTCCATAGCCTCGAGTTCACATTATGTTCATTCCCTTGTATGGGTTAGGGTTGGTCCTTCACGGTTGGGTGATGTTCCGGCACTGATGGTATGAAGGGGACCTGCTGTGCGGGGGCGGGTTGCTGTTGCTGTTCTGCCTGATGTGGACTCGGTGTATGATGTAGGGGTATATGACGCTGTGGTGATGCCTCACCGGTTAACAGGTGGGTCGTCAGCCGGCGATCTTCGGGGGTATGGGCTGTACGGACGACTTTTTGCTCATTGAAACGCCTGCATGAAATGGTCGATGTTCTGAAGATAAATTCGACTACCAAACGCACGGATTGGTGCTCTGTCGATGGGGTTGGAGTACAACACAAAATATTGGCAGTTCAAGGCAATATCTCTGGACACCTTCCCTTGAGAAAAGAGATTCCGAGTCAAATAGATGACGGGCAGATTGCAATGATGGGACCCTTTGGTGAATAGGTCGGCGATTTTCGAATTGTTCTTGGCCGCACTCATCAGATCATCGAGCGCTACCACGTTGGTCTGCTCGGAATCGAAGTAATACGGTTTGTCTATGTCGTGAGGAATTCCTGGGACGAAGCTCGCATTCTGTAATCGCATAGTTTAGTAGGCGGACTGCCACTGGCTATAACACCATACAAGGTGTGCGGGAGCTGGGGTTGCCACGCTTTCCTCTAAGAACTTCATCTCCCAGGACGTCTTTCCACACCCCGTAGGACCACTCACCGTCATCGTATAGAGATGTTCTACTCCACTTGTTGGTCCTATAGCGGCACTTGGTGGTGTCTCTTGTCTATGCGTTAGACGCATATGTCTGAGCATATTGTCGCGACGAGAGAGTGTCTTCTGACAGAACGGACGTGTACTCGACATGGTACCGGGTCAGAGGATGGATACAGACTGAGGCTTATTGTGTACAAACGAACTTATATGACCACTCACTCACTCACTCACTCACCATCGTTAGTGCGTCCATGCGTTAAGACGGGCGTTGGGCACGCCTCACTCACATACTCACTCACTCACTCACTCACTCATCGCATGTTCCACGGATGTAACAACCCAGATGTTAAAGAGGACCCGGATGTGAAACCAGGGTCCCCGGATGTAAAACTTGGGAAAACCCACTGAGAAACCCGGATGTTGAAAGTCAGTACATGCATTCCATACGTCCAAGGTCTAAGGAAAAATTGGAACTCTTCTGTGTTTGGAGGTCGTTTTTGGTCACACATCACACACTTGCACAGAACCCACACCACCAAAACACAAAAATGGACCAATAGTGGCCCACTTCTACCCCAAACAAACCCCCACGTACCCTCAAAATGCCTGCTTTCTATATGCGCAGAATAGTGAAAACGGATGATACATTAATCCAGGTGGATGCTCCTTCACGAATGCTTCACATTGATACCTCACTCTGCCCAATCGGACCAATAGTGACCCACCTCCACCCCAAAACGTCCATTCCAATACACTTTGTCTACTGCGCATGCGCAGAATGATGAAAACGGAATACACACCCATCCCGCCGGATGCTCCTTCACGAATGCTTCACATTGATACCTCAGTCGACTCCATCGGACCTCTAGTGGTCCACCTACACCCCAAAACGTCTATATTCATAAACTTTGTCTACTGCGCATGCGCATAATGACGTCGGTTCCACGTCACACCCATCCCGTCGGATGCTCCCTCACGTATGCTTCACATTGATACCTCACTCGACTCCATCGGACCACTAGTGGTCTATCTAGACCCCAAAACGTCTATTTCTTTTCTACTGCGCATGCGCAGAATGACGTCACTTGTACGACACACCCATCCCGTCGGATGCTTTTTCACGAATGCTTCACATTGATACCTCACTCGACTCCATCGGACCATTAGTGGTCAACCTACACCCCAAAACGTCTATTTCCATATCCTTTGTCTACTGCGCATGCGCAGAAAAACGTCGTTTCCATGTCACACCCAGCACGTCGGATGCTCCCTCAAGTATACTTCACATTGATACCTCACTCGACCCAATCGGCCCACTAGGGGCTCACCTAGACCCCAAAACGTCCACCCAGCGCTATTTACCCACTACGCATGCGCACAGTGACTCTTTCAAAAAATTTCAGCCAATTGCTTCGCGACACCCCCCCCATCGTGGTCGTGTTTTTCGTGCTGAGACGTGAAAAACGAGACCAAACAACACAATTAGCATGTGTGATGTAGGTTCAACATTGGCCAGTGCGCCAGTATGAACCCTATAAAAAAATTCTGTATGAAGGAGATACGAAAAAATAGGACTACATAGATGAACTACATTGATGCCTGTATACAAAATATGTTCACACCATTAGAGTATTCCAACAATCAGCATGCTATTTGTCTTAGTAGTGTATTACTTTACCTGAACTGTCAGACAGCCACAATGTACACATACATTTACGTCACATTTACCGGATTATTACTTCATAACGTTACCGGCACATTTAGCGAAAGTCACATGTCATGAAGAAGTAAGTTTGCATAGATTATTTATAAACTATATAATACTGGTACACTAGTTTGCGTAAAACTTATGTTGAAGAAGCAGAACTTGGAGTCAATCAATATCTATCGAAACAACCATTCGAATGCTTTAGACCAATACATACCCTAACCAGTGTCAGGATGATAGGGTTAATGTATCTATTATAGGTTGATACGGTTAATACAGTTCTATGATACGGTTAATGATACGAAGGTGTAGAGTCAATTCCACCGGTTCTGAAGAAACATCTACACAGCCAGAAAAATGGTGTTGGCCTAACACCCTTTTTGGGTGGTGAGGGCTGGTGAACACCATAAAGTGGTGTTGAGAAATGGTGTTGACCAGTTTGAACACTATACAATGGTGTTGAACTGTTCGTCAGCGCCAATCAATGGTGTTGAAAATGGTTCGACACCATATTTTGGTGTTCACTAGCAAGTGCCCAATACTGGCCAACACCAGTAGAGTGTTGGAGATATATGGTGAAGGTGCAAATTGAACACCATTTATTGGTGTTGATTTCCACGCCATTTTTTTGGTGTTGAACAACACCAATTTTCTGGCTGTATATTCCCCGAAAAAAACTATATAATTTTGTAAAATTCAATATTGCGATTTTTTGCAGGTTAACCGGACATTCCTTTCACAGGGGATCGTTTTGGCTGGACTGATTCCTGCAAGTCAGTATACGGTTGCAATACAGTCCAAAATACAGGAGAGTATTTACTGGAGTCCAGATGAACAAATCGTTTTCTCCACTCTCCAAGACGGTAAACATTCACTGATGTGCATGGATATCTCGCGTGCATCTTGTTGACATATATGAGATATATTCTGTTTATCTGTGAGAAATCAGCAAAAAAACTGGGGTAGTGTATCTGGTATATCGGTATGATTGAACGGTCATCATCCCGCATATGAGCGGATATAGACATGATTCATAGCCTTTGGTATATTCTCTTTTCCTCAATATTATAAAATACCTCTTTCCTCCCGTAAATATGTAGAATACGATGTCTTATTCAGTAAATATGCACGAAGCAGCCAATCAGTATTAAGTGTTCAGGATCCCTAACAGACCTCCAAAATTTGAAAATATCTTTTTCGTCCGATATAAGAACTCTATAGGTTGGTGAAAAAGGGCGACGAATTGTTTTCCTTATATTTCTAATTTATCCTTTATAATGAGCTTTCGGTCAATATAAGTTATACCAGTGTCTTGCGTTGGTATACAGGCTGATATTTCGTCGAGAAGATAAATATTTTCACGAGCCCGAGTGAAAATATTTATCTTCGAGACGAAATATCAGCCTGTATACCAACGCAAGACACTGGTATAACGAATTTATCACATTGAAGAGCTATTTTTCTGGTTGGTTTAACATATATCACCAACTCAAAAGAAAAACAGGCATAACTCAATGTTGAACAACGACAACGTAAGACATCGTGAGTCGGACAGGCAGCTTCGATCTCTTTTCGATCTGTTCCGCGATGAACAATAAACTGGATGAAATACTTAGCTGACATTCTGACGTTCCTGTTTATGTGGCATATAAAGCTTTGGATGATAATTTATTTCTTATCTTCATCCGCAATATACAAAATTTGCCTCGCACAACTTGTTCCAGTAGCGGAACTCACCCATACAAACTCGCGCAGACAAATTCGCCTGAAACAGGCTTTGCCTGCAGGTGTTGCACGCGCGTCCTTGACTGCGTTGGTATATGGGCACGCGCGTCCTTCACAGCATTGGTATACGAGAATTCTGAATTGGTATACCAACGGTGGATAACGAATACGGTCTAATACACTATGGTAATTAACCAATCAAAACCCTACACTTTACTCTGAAATGTGATAAGATGTCTTCTCCATACCCGCCTTAGATTGAATTAGTCGGCGGACACTACCGGTGGGCCACGCATGTTTATATACAACACTGTGGTCAATTGATCAAGTAATTGACTTGCTTCTCATATTTAAACAAATCTTAAGTAGTAAGAGAGGGAGAGTTCCAAAACACCCAGTTCGCGGTGCTATTACTGAAATAGTAGAGAAACGCCGCCATGTTGGTGCGGTGCGGGTGTGAGAGAGGGAGAGTTCAAAAACACCGAATTCGCGGTGCTATTACTCCGCCGCGTTGGTGCGGTGTCGGCCCGGTGTTGCCGCGGGCGACGTTCGTCGACGAATCGGCGACGCGTGACTAATGCGGTACGCGTATAACGCCCGTAGGCACGTGACTCGCGGTGTAATTACAGCCTATCGACCTATCTTCAAGACTCCACCATAGCTAGATCACCATAAGTAGACCACCCTGTCCCCATAAATAGGTCGCCATATAGTCGTATGGCCTTATACAATCGGGGTGGTAGGTAGAGACTATCTTTGTAACTAGGTGAGTAGGTCGAGGTGTGGTCAAGGGTCAGATGATCAACTGATAAAATAACCAATGCGTATATAAAGACTTCTCGTGCGCTTCCCACTTTATTCTACGACTGTCGCACCTGTAAAAGCCGATATGTATAGACTAATTAGTAACCTTTACGCTTTAGTGAGCGGTGAAGGAAATTCTCCTCGAGTAACATTTCAACGTATACGGCATAATGGGCAGATTATAAAACCTTATGGCGTTGCCATACGACTGACGAGAGATGGGTGGTTTTCATTCAAACAATTCCTGCCTAGAGTGGATAGAATGATTCAGGCTAAAGAGAAGGTTGAAACTCCATTCAAGCTACAAGATAATATATACATAAGCACTGCAGCGTATGAAGGGGAATGGCTCGTCCACATAAGAGAGTGGTATCTAAAATCACGAACCAGCGAGTTGAAACCGGGTCGGAACGGACACACGCTGAACACGAAAGGCTGGGATATGTTGAAAAAACTCATTCCTATCATTGAGACCAACATGATTGAAATAGAACAGCGTTCCGTCAGCAACGAATTCGACAAGTCTATCACAGGACCAATTCTCCCACCCAAACCAGTTGGATCTGCCGCGAGTGATCTACCGAGCGAAAATTTGGTGAATGATAATGGTGGATATTCATACGATGAAGCGGACGGCGTCTCTATGTGCGGCATTTTACACCGCAAGCAAATGGAACAGTTGTATTGTGACACGTGCAATCCTTTTAGGGCTGGACTACTTCACCGATGAAAACTCGAACAATGTGAACATTAGAAGAAAGACTGTTCCTATTTCGTCATTCATATATGGGACTTCATAACGTTAAACATTTTTTCCTAACCCTTCACGCTATTAATGGGAGAAGGCTTCGTATAATAAGTGAGACTTGTGTATACCGTTATTAACTGTAATACTGGTCGATCTCGCTTAAAATCAAATCGGTTACCTGAATTTCTCCTATTTGTTCGGGTATTCCCCCGTGCTACGTCGTATGACGCCACAGCCAATGGTGAACGGTTGCACAATCCCGACGCTATGTTGTACAATTCACCTGATTTCACTATCATCTGATATAGAACAAAGAATTTCCATGACGTATAATCAATATGACAGCGATGAGAAAATAATCATGACAGCAGTGAGGAAAAATTCTGCCGAATCAACGATATTATTCAATATTCTGCAATATTGAGTCAATGCCGCATTTTCATGTATAACCTATTCCCCTACTTACTCATTCTGTCAGTTGTATTAAAGGTTTTCAGTTTATACCGTCACATTTCTGTGTGCGTTTTCAATACTACTAGTGTATACCCATATTCTACTACAGCAAGTTGTCAATTGAAAACTGTATACAATGTTTACAGCTTATAAAACTGGACAGTCTCCTCGGCTTCGGGGATAATGACGTCACCAAATACTGCCCCTGACCTAACAGACCTATATCCTGTTGTGTGAAACATACTGTTACTGCAGCGTACCTGAGGTACAACACATATCACGAATCGTTAGATTCTTGGTATGTGCTTTAGAATAGGTTAACCAGAAGACTATTCTGTGAAGTCATGTGACGCAGTCAGTATGTCGGCACCTCTTCCCACTTCCCTTATATGTGTTGTAATTTTTTCCTGTATATGGCGAGATTCTGCTGGTGGACGTTTCGTCCCCGAGGCCCGCCCCCTGTACAGACCTTTTGGTCTTTGCTATATGTTGGCACTTGTGGGAAGTTGATGCTGGGTCGACATCGGGCATTACAGAGACGTCGTTTGTGTTAAATGCCGTCATTTACATCCGACGACGATACAGCTCACCAATCTCCAATATACGAGTTGTCACAGCGAAACAGCTCACCAATTACCAGTATACGAGTTGTCAGAGCATTTCCGTCACAGCTCTCTAGATTTGTATCTAATACCGCTTATGCCAGTGCTAGGGGCCGTGTGGTCATATCATCCAAGTTGCCACGTGAACAGGTACAATAAAAGCGTACCTGAGATACAACACATATCACGAATCGTTAGATTCTTGGTATGTGCTTTAGAATAGGTTAACCAGAAGACTATTTTGTGAAGTCATGTGACGCAGTCAGTATGTCGGCACCTCTTCCCACTTCCCTTATATGTGTTGTAATTCTATATAACGTCATTCCTAATTCTGTATCGTTGACGTGTATATTTTTCTGGAAAACATTTCGAAAGTCTGTCGACTTGCATTTTTCGACTATTGTATATAAGCCATCATGTCCTATACGAACATGCAACAATCTCTGACCATCAAACTTTACAGGTAAAGCACTTCAAGTTTGTGACCTGAACATATTATGTCAACCTGTACCCTTGGCATGTTCACGTTTGTCTATCACAATACCAAAGTAACCTCCTCAACATAGTCTACGTCACTGTAATGTGTCGGCGATCATCAAACATTTTTTTACCCCGTGAAAATCTCAACTGTATGTCTAATGTAAGAATTAATAGAACGTGCCATTCTCTCGTACTCTACAGATTTGCGAGTTCAACGTATGAAAGTCTCGTTAACGATCTATAATCGACTATAGGCCAAATGACATGAAGGAGAGGTCAACCTCATTAGTTCCGCCTGACTGGAATTGAATATGACACTCTGTTCACAGTTTATACAATCTTGAGACAAGTTTGAAAGCGCTGAACTAGAACTTCGGGGTCATAAATTAGCCTTTAAACTTGTGCAAGGTGTAAAATAGTGAATAAAACAGCATAACCAGTGTCTTTTTGTTGATAAAATATTTGATGTTATTATTAACGTCAAAGCTTTATGGAGACGCAGCTGGAAACTGGAAATTATCTTCTTCAATCGACTTTCAGTGACAGACATAGACTATGAAGAAGCACTCAGACAGACGATTAAGATGCGGAAATGCTTATTCGATAAGTTGATTGATGACGGTGATAGCGAGGACTCCGAATAAAGACCCCAGTGGAAATATGCGTACATAAACATTGAATGGAAGGCTAGATATCGAAATGATACCCATATCAATGGAGATGTATTTCATATAAGCAGTTTTCTCCGATTATTTGCTCAGTGCTATGAGTTGATGAATAAAGCGATTATTTAGTAATCTTCGTATTGCTTTGCCCCTATTTTATACTAGTCACATAATTCCTCCTCCTCCTGCTCACACACACACACACACACACATCCTCCTCGGGCAAAAGTGTCTTTTACCGTTATGTCTATTTTGGTCGGACAGGAATCGATTTCTGATAAACTAGAAATCATTGGCGTTATTGTACGCGTGTGAATTTTGGGCGTATGAATGTTTAGCACGCCATAGCATGAACATCAACAGTCGAAAATTGAATAACACGGGACCAACTCTAGAACAGGACTGGTGTTCAGAGAATATATATATATATTTTATTTTGTTATCGAGAACGAGTGTAAATGTTAATAGTTAAAATAATGAACAATGGCGATGTTTGGATGTGTACGGATGAGTTGTCTGATTAAGAATTCGCAAAAAAAGCGAATTCAGGGCAATTCCACGCTCGAATCGAAATCCATGTCACCACGGACATCGGCAGCGCTTCTCGAGGAAGCTCGTGTACGGATATGCCGGGAAAACTTACCTTCCATCGCGGGGACAAACTGTTTGAGTTGATTTCCCAGTTTTCAACAACAGTCTCGCCCTAAGAAGGTACCATTTTCGTACACGCAGTAATCGCCTCAGACGTCGTAATGCGCTTTTGTTAAATGAGCACGTAGTATAACCGATTTACTTTCCTTAACATGATAATAATCCTCTAAAATGGGGGCTGCACCGATTGTACATTATCGCCTTTTCCTTGGGTGAACAAACATTTGTAGGATTTCATACTATGGGTCGACTTAGGACCGTTTTTCAATACAGAGTTAACTTGTTCATGGTATTGCATGAACACTATGAGGGGGTCCGCTTTAGCGTTAAAGCCTACTGTATGTAAGTGTGTAGTCTACACATATCGTATTTCGCTTTCACGTAATTAATGCACTCACCGTCGAAGGTCCCACATGCGCGTCGTTTCGAGGGCGATCGCCAGGGGCTCGTGATATCAACATTGTTTGAATCCGGCCCACAACTCTGTTGTCGGATTCGTTCCAATTCGCAGTCCCATAATTTTGTGAGACCGTTCACGAATTCGTCTTCGTCCCAGCTGAAATAGGTACAAATGGGTGTCATACACTTTAAGTTAACGAAGCACCTTGGAGTAGAATAGTCACTTGTTCATGGTATTGCATGAAAAGTATGAGGGGGTCCGCTTTAGCGTTAAAGCCTACTGTATGTAAGTGTGTAGTCTACACATATCGTATTTCGCTTTCACGTAATTAATGCACTCACCGTCGAAGGTCCCACATGCGCGTCGTTTCGAGGGCGATCGCCAGGGGCTCGTGATATCAACATTGTTTGAATCCGGTCCACAACTCTGTTGTCTGGATTCGTTCCAATTCGCAGTCCCATAATTTTGTGAGACCGTTCACGAATTCGTCTTCGTCCCAGCTGAAATAGGTACAAATGGGTGTCATACACTTTAAGTTAACCAAGCACCTTGGAGTAGAATAGTCATAAGATTCAAATCTGACTTATCGCCCGAAAATTCCTATTATGACTCGCTATAACATCGTATGACCGTAGTCGCACAACGCGCCTCTCTCTTGGCTATCCAACGGCGTTAGATTCATCGCCGGTAACCCACGCCGTTCGGAGATGGAGATTTTTCCGAAATTCGTGCTATTCATCTTGTGACGTCACTACGACGTCACCGTGGTGATCCAACGACGCGTTTCTCTCCTGGCTATCCAACGACGTAAGTTTCATCGCAGTAGCCCTTCCCGTTCCAGAGATATTGAGATTTTAATGAATTTCAAAAAAACCAAAAAAAAACACCCAAAAATCGAGAAAAAAAATTTGGTCGAAAACGAAATTTCCAAGCTTTAGGTAAACAATTATACATTCTACCTATTTATCGAGTATATTTTTAATGAAGTTTAAGGAGAAACATATACGTCATATACACTCATAATACCATACCCACCTTTTGTAATATATATCTAGCCGGATAGTGGGCTTTAGGGCAGCATCCTTTTGTATGTCACTTTAGCCGACCCCATAGCTTGGCTAAGCCTATCCGTATGCAGTACCTATGTGCATGTTTGCCTGGGAATTGTGATAATCTTGTTTGTACATGGCACCGTTTTTTAACAAACATTGATATATGTATATATATTTTTATGTTTCTGTATGTATTCATGTATGGAAATAAAGTAAAGTAAGATAAGATTCGCTTGACAGCTCAGGTCTCATTGAGAATGGTGTCATACACGTCCTGATCATGATTAAAACGTGTTTGGACTTGCATATACTAGTATATATCGTGCGCTTGATAAGCACGGTGTAAATGCCTGGAGGACTCGTATGGTATAATGTCACCTAGATTTGTAATAAATCATTAATCGCCTTGTATGTCCGAGTATCAAAAGCATCATAATATTATAAAATCCCGCTGCTAGTTGGCAGACTTTGCTATGACGTCAGGGGGTATCGCCACTGAACTCTATTTCACGGTTCCGGTGAGTTAGAGATCTCAATCAACAAATCGGCTCACCTTAGATTGAATTAACTTCGCAGTTAAGCCGCTGAGGATGTCCGTTTGGATACTCTGCCTATATTAATGAGGAAATTTCCTATACCCATGTATGGGAAAACTCCACATAGTATAATTTTAGCAATAGGCTCTTAACCTATGAGGAAAAACAAATGTGCTGAAAAGCTTACCCATAATAATCGTTTGAAGGTAGTCCTCTGACCATCCTGTCCATCCGAGTATGTCTTTTCAACACTGTCACAACAAGCTATTTTACATTAAGAGCAAGGTTTTATCATGCGAGTGTTCAGCTTTTGATGTCAAGCTCCTTAAATATACCATTAGTTGAGCCTGAAAATAGAACTGATGTCACCTTCGAAGAGCAAATATACGATTCGAGAACACCACGAGGAATTCATCACCGGTGTGGAAGATGAGTATCAGTTTTAATTAAAAATCATTCGTGCGAGATGTAGGATCGTTTTATAATAGAGTAAAACAAGGCCATATATGTCCTCCGGCTATGGACACGGTTGGGTGAACAGACGATGAACATCGCAAACACTCCTCAAGCTATAGCTAACATTGAACCATGTGGTGTGCACATGCACCTGTGCCATGTGTATCGGTATTCTTAACGTGAGTGGTGAAATGCGAGTTTTCTGTCCATTTATAAGAGCTTTCCCCCACACACGTGACTCTTATAATATGACATTAATAAACCATGAATTTCGCGAGCCCCGCCAACCTGGTCAAATATATATTTATATATCCCATAGAGCTCAGATTGACACAGATTGACCGCATTCTTACATCATCGCGTTTATTATACCGTATAGACGAGTCCTGAAGGTTCGTCGATAGGCTATAATTACACCGTGAGTCCGGGGAACCGGGGGTCGATCGATGATTATATCCTCGGGCGAGTTTCATAAATAGCCGACCTAGAACACCGCATTAGTCACGCTCCGCGATCCATCGCGCGCGCGCGACGGTCGACCCGGTTCGCCGGCGGAGCGTGACTAATGCGGTGTTCTAGGTTGGCTATTTACGAAATTCGCCCGAGGATATAATCATCGATCGACCCCCGGTTCCCCGGACTCACGGTGTAATTATAGCCTATCGACGAACCTTCAGGACTCGTCTATACGGTATAATAAACGCGATGATGTGACTCATGGTTTATTAATGTCATATTATAAGTCACGTGTGTGGGGGAAAGCTCTTATAAATGGACAGAAAACTCGCATTTCACCACTCACGTTGAGAATACCGATACACATGGCACAGGTGCATGTGCACACCACATGATTCAATGTTAGCTATAGCTTGAGGAGTGTTTGCGATGTTCATCGTCTGTTCACCCAACCGTGTCCATAGCCGGAGGACATATATGGTCTTGTTTTACTCTATTATAAAACGATACTACGTCTCGCACGAATGATTTTTAATTAAAACTGACACTCATCTTCCACACCGGTGATGAATTCCTCGTGGTGTTCTCGAATCGTATATTTTGCTCTTCGAAGGTATTAGTTCAGTGGCGATACCCCCTGATGTCATAGCAAAGTCTGCCAACTAGCAGCGGGATTTTATGATATTATGATGCTTTTGATACTCGGACATACCAGGCGATTAATGATTTATTACAAATCTAGGTGACATTATACCATACGAGTCCTCCAGACACCGTGCTTATCAAGCGCACGATATATACTAGTATATGCAAGTCCAAACACGTTTTAATCATGATCAGGACGTGTATGACACCATTCTCAATGAGACCTGAGCTGTCAAGCGAATCTTATCTTACTTTACTTTATTTCCATACATGAATACATACAGAAACATAAAAATATATATACATATATCAATGTTTGTTAAAAAACGGTGCCATGTACAAACAAGATTATCACAATTCCCAGGCAAACATGCACATAGGTACTGCATACGGATAGGCTTAGCCAAGCTATGGGGTCGGCTAAAGTGACAAACAAAAGGATGCTGCCCTAAAGCCCACTATCCGGCTAGATATATATTACAAAAGGTGTGTATGGTATTATGAGTGTTACAAAGATACACTTCGTCACGCACGAGCGGTTGTAGCCCGAGGACACTTGTAGTCATGTTTGATATATACTTCGTCATGCACGACTGGTTGGTTCGCTGACCCGAGACGTATATGTTTCCCCTTACACTTCATTAAAAATATACTCGATAAATAGGTAGAATGTATAATTGTTTACCTAAAGCTTGGAAATTTCGTTTTCGACCAAAAAATTTTTTCGATTTTTTTTTTTTTTTTTTTTTTGAAATTCATTAAAATCTCAATATCTCTGGAACAGGAAGGGCTACTGCGATGAAACTTACGTCGTTGGATAGCCAGGAGAGAAACGCGTCGCCGGATCACCACGGTGACGTCGTAGTGACGTCACAAGATGAATCGCACGAATTTCGGGAAAATCTCCATATCTTCAGAACGGCGTGGGTTACGGCGATGAATCTAAGGCCGTTGGATAGCCAAGAGAGAGGCGCGTTGTGCGACTACGGTCATACGATGTTATAGCGAGTCATAATAGGAATTTTTGGGCGATAAGTCAGATTTGAATCTTATGACTATTCTACTCCAAGGTGCTTCGTTAACTTAAAGTGTATGACACCCATTTGTACCTATTTCAGCTGGGACGAAGACGAATTCGTGAACGGTCTCACAAAATTATGGGACTGCGAATTGGAACGAATCCGACAACAGAGTTGTGGGCCGGATTCAAACAATGTTGATATCACGAGCCCCTGGCGATCGCCCTCGAAACGACGCGCATGTGGGACCTTCGACGGTGAGTGCATTAATTTCGTGAAAGCGAAATACGATATGTGTAGACTACACACTTACATACATTAGGCTTTAACGCTAAAGCGGACCCCCTTATACTGTTCATGCAATACCATGAACAAGTTAACTCTGTATTGAAAAACGGTCCTAAGTCGACCCATAGTATGAAATCCTACAAATGTTTGTTCACCCAAGGAAAAGGCGATAATGTACAATCGGTGCAGCCCCCATTTTAGAGGATTATTGTCATGTTAAGGAAAGTAAATCGGTTATACTACGTGCTCATTTAACAAAAGCGCATTACGACGTCTGAGGCGATTACTGCGTGTACGAAAATGGTACCTTCTTAGGCCGAGACTGTTGTTGAAAACTGGGAAATCAACTCAGTTTGTCCCCGCGATGGAAGGTAAGTTTTCCCGGCATATCCGTACACGAGCTTCCTCGAGAAGCGCTGCCGATGTCCGTGGTGACATGGATTTCGATTCGAGCGTGGAATTGCCCTGAATTCGCTTTTTTGCGAATTCTTAGTCAGACAACTCATCCGTACACATCCAAACATCGCCATTGTTCATTATTTCAACTATTAACATTTACACTCGTTCTCGATAACAAAATAAAATATATATATATATTCTCTGAACACCAGTCCTGTTCTAGAGTTGGTCCCGTGTTATTCAATTTTCGACTGTTGATGTTCATGCTATGGCGTGCTAAACATTCATACGCCCAAAATTCACACGCGTACAATAACGCCAATGATTTCTAGTTTATCAGAAATCGATTCCTGTCCGACCAAAATAGACATAATGGTAAAAGACACTTTTGCCCGAGGAGGATGTGTGTGTGTGTGTGTGTGTGTATGTGTGTGTGTGTATGTATTTTGTGGCAAACGAGGACATTCAGATGTATACACACCTTCGAAACGAGGACATGCCGCCAATCGAGGACGTCCTCGATTGGGATTCACTGTTAAAACGTTTAAATCGTCGATTTCAAACTGCCCTCTGGTGGAATTTTTCATTAATTTGTCAGACCTCTCTTGATCGGTTTAAATCGGATTGGTGTGTGTCGGAGTGTATATCGGTTGTCCCCCTTGTTACACACACAGTTGTACCGGTCCTCGGTCACACGTTGTTGATCGGGTCAAAGATGGCGGATTGCCGTGGTGCTGGCGGGAGGTTCAAGGGAATTCAAATGCGCAGAAGAGGTAAATGGCTAGATTACATAGTTATGTACTGATAACTGCATTTTGGAGACAATAATTCAATGTTTGTTGATATGTGATAGTCCACTGTCTTCTTTTGAACTTCATTTTCAACGTTACACAATACACCGGCGAGTGAACGTGTCCTCTTTTGACACGACAAACTTTGAGTGTAGCCGCTTTTGGTGGTGACCCAAAAATCGACAAATTATGCCCGATATATTGATCACCCTGGTGGTTTTGATCACTTGTACAATGTATTGTTTAGATGTACCACAGTATTATATAGGCAACTGTGGAGATGCAGTTTACGTAGCTCTTTTTCTGTCTAGCTCCTCCAACAAAGCGATTATGTTGATCTCAATAAGTTCAACAACAACAACAGTAGTAAGTCAGGATCAAGTGTGCTGTTTTTTAGGCCTATACCTATAGGCCATGGAGAATAATACATCCCAGTGTTTCTGATTTTAAAGAGTGAAGGTACCGTATAATTTTACGTCTAACGAGGACCTTCAACAGGTTGGGGAAAATACCTTGATCGAGGTATTTATCGGGGTATTATACCTCGATCGAGGTATAGGCCTATACCTAGATTGGGGTATGGGGCTATGTCAACTTCAGTTTTTGTCAATTTATGGAAAATGTGGACATCCACACATACCGTGGACTGTATGGATATTTCAACAACATCTATGGCTTCATTGTTCCACGATTTTCACAGCAACTTATTGCTTCGTTTTATGCGACTAATCAATCAAATTAGCCACTCTAATATTTCAAAAATGAAACATGGTTTCAAATGACATATTCAGTGAAATTTATTATGTAAATGAAAATGGCATGTGATGGCATACTTCCATCTCAAAGTCATATCCATGTTGCATGATGTAGATGCACTGACTGATGAATAAATTTGATTAAATTGTCTGATGCAATGCACAATCTCCTAGCATGCATACACATGGCAGGGTCATAATACCCAGAGCAGAGGTCTGTGTTTTATGTGCACATGCTAGCAGTTTAGATTATGTATCTGTCAGTTGAACTTGATTTATTAACTAGGCATTGCCTCCCAAATCCTGCAATTTGCACATGACCTTGATATGGAAGTATGCCACCCCATGCTTTTTTCATTTACAGAATAAATTTCACCGAATATGTCATTTGAAGCCGTGTTTCATTTTTGAAATATTGAAGTGGCTAATTTGAATGATTAGTCGCATAAAACGAAGCGATACGTTGCCATGAAAATCATGGAATAATGAAGCAATGGATGCTGTTGAAAGATTCATGCAGTCCGGCATGTTTGTGAATGTCCACATTTTCCATAAATATATAAAAACTGAAGTTGACATAGCCCTATACCCCAATCGGGGTATAGGCTAATACCTCGAGCAAGGTATAATACCCCGATCAAGGTATAATACCTCGATCAAGGTATTTTCCCCAACCTGTTCAACTGTTCAATACCAAAAGTCCTATATCTAAACAACTCAGACACACTGTCAAACGAGGATGTTCTTGTTTGGCAAATGTCGTTCTGGGTCGGAGCGAACAATGTGCAAATTTCTGATTTTGATTATGCATGCAAGAATCTACTATCCAATGTATATTCAATTCAATCCACTTTATTGCGTATAGTTACATACCACAACAAGAGCATTCACATGTAGCCACAGACATAACAATCAAGATATATGACACATTATACAGAAAATAATAAACAGGCAAAGAGCAAATAAAAGAAACTGAATGGTGCAATATTCTTTATAATTCCTATCTGCAACGTTTTGGTGAAAATATCAGCTGATACTTTTCACAGAGCAGAGAAACTTGTGTACATCATCCTGACCTATTTTGTGTAATTCTCTTTCAAAGTTTGAATAAATACATCCAAAATTAAAGAAATTTGTCAATACTGAGCTGGTTATTTTCTGGCCACCATGATGTTTTCTCAACGTTACATCTCAAAGCCAGGCTTACGGCCTGGCCACACAGCGCAGAGAGTTAAAAAACATGGCAGGTATTGGCGACTTACTCTGATTTTGCATATATTTAGTTGAAACGTTGACAGAAAGTTACACAAAATAGGTTAAGATGATTGATGTGCTCAATGAAATGTAATTGTATCAGCTGATATTTTGACCAAAATATCGTGGATAGGAAGGGTGTTATAGACAGTAGATTCTTTTATTGTCAGAATTGACCCAGCAGGCACTCGATATTGATTCAACGCAGAAATTTGTTAGAAATTAAGTCCCAACGTCGATTTAACATGCATACAATGTAGATACAACGTGTGACATTGGGTGGTTGTAACAGATTGGTGTCACTGTTCAAAAAGTTTCAATATCTCGGAGATAACAAATCACAGTAAGCGGAAAATTTACACACATATTATAATTCAGGCTAAGTATATGCAAACCTGGTACCGTACTTGAATGAAAATATGAGTAAAAACATTGTTATCGTAACCTTTGTATCAATTTTTGGTACACAAGATACCACTTCTAATGAAATATACCTCCAAATTTGTGTTAGAAAGCAGGATATTTATAAGCTCTTGTAAGCATAGATCTGTTGGTACCTAGTTCAAATGAACAAATATTGATCATATGACTTGCTACAATCAATTTGCACATAGTTGATGTGAAGTAGGCCTACATGCAGTTTATCCTCAAAACTGGATATTTTGAGTGAGCTTACATGCATAACCAATCTCAGTAAACTCAGATATATTATCACGGAATATTATATCTGACTGCATCTAGTGCGAATTTGAAACTACATTTGTTAGCCAATCAGGTGGCTAGCTTGGTACAGTTTCATCATGGTTTACCTCGATTGATGTATAACGACAAACAGGATACCGGTATTCTTGGTTAATGTAGCTCTCTAGTCATGTTAATGGTACTGAATCGGAGTTTTGAAAAAATTGACCACCAAAATTAAGATCTTCTGCACGGAAAATTTCACAACATGGGTTTTCAGCCATCTTTTTATTCAAATATTCACCGGTTTATCATGTTCAGCATATTATTGTTCTAGGAAACCTAAATAACGTGTGTGTTAAGTTCATCTTTCTGTGATTTGCTATTTCAAAGCCATTGAAAACTTTTTGAACAGTGACATCAATTTGTTACAACAACATTACACTAGCAAACCCTTAATGATTAGTTGATTGGCAGACGATATTAGCATAACACAGACTGTGGTATACTATGGTCTGAAGCAGTTTGGATCGTTGTTGCATACATGCAGACTTGGATTATATCTTCAATCTCGAAACCCAGATGCATCACATCCCCTCATAAACAACCTAATGCAGGAGTCAAGCGAAGCCCCTGTTTGCGAAAATTTAGCGGTTTGATGCTAAATCTGATCCAATTATTTTTAGGATTTTAGGACATTTTCTTGATAAAACAGAAAGTACATGTAGTGCTGGATGGGTCCGTCCCGTGGGGATTTGTGAACTAGCGCCCTCAGAAAAAGCACCAAATCGCCAGAAATAATGCGAGCCGCCTAAACAACTCGACCACCTCAGCTTTCTCAGAAGAGGAAGTTCGGAGATTTGGATCTTGATTGCGTACACCCATTTCCCTTCTGATAGACTGAATGTTTGTATCCCCACTGGACTGACCCATCCAGCACTACATGTAGATTCATTTTGTGCCTTTAAGAACATGTCATCCTAAAAATAATCGGATTAAGATTTAAGTTCAAATCCCCAGGGGACTGACCCACTCAGCACTTGTGTCTGTGCTTTACCAAGAAAAATGTCATCCTAAAAATAATTGGATTAATATGTTACACACTTTTTAGGCATTAGTATATATATTATATATCTGAATTAAGTCAGGCTTTAGGTAACAACTATGGAGTACTTTTCTAATGTTACAGAGAGACAAAAGAGACTCCTGTAACCTGCAATATTGGTTTACATGGTATCAGTGCTGCCAGTTTAATCGTTCATGTATTCCTCCACTTTGATTGGTTGATGCAGATGAAAACTGTACTAGAATAACTGGGATTACCCGCACAAGTATCTGGAGTTAGCGTTTTTCGTGGCCATAATCGAAATAGTTTGATAAAAAAAAAAAGTGAAGGGCACTGCAGTAGTGACAAAAATAGTGAAATTATTGATGAATATTTTTATGCTCATAGTATGAGTACATGTGGATAGTTCTGTACATACATATTCGGGGATGTTAATCTGTGATGCAATCAGAGTTATACCAGAAACATGGTACAGAAGAAAACCTGATTTTGTTTGTCCGTCCGTCCAATCGTCTGTTGGTTAGCTTTTGTTGTCAGCGCAATACTTGTATTCGCTAGTTCCTCTTTACAGATCGGTATCAACAAAGACCAAACTTTGGGTGTATTTTACCCGTGGGTCAAGTGTGAACCATATTTGTTTTCATGTAAATAGGTCAAGGTTCGCGGTCACATTTGACGAAAAAATCAGGAAATAATTAAACTTTGAATATATTCTTACCCATGGGGCAATGAAGAACCCCAATCACCGACGAGTTGTTCTTCTCCCTTCTACATCCTCTGATGAAACTAATCAAATTGTTCAAGTTTGTTACATTTTCTTCACGCCACCAAGGCTCAGCTACATGTACTTGATGAATTCGGTCTGGTACTGCTTTTTACCCCTCGGCCAAAATTTGGCCGAAGGGTATTGTCGTCGTCATGTACGTCCAGGCGTCCGTCCGTCCGTCCGTCTGTCCGTCACACCTTTCTCGTTACCAAGATATCTTTAGAACGACTTACCCTAGGCACACCAAACTTGCATTTCACATCCATATGCTCGTGCCCCAGAACCCTATTGAATCTGGGCCTGATTGGTTGGAAACTTTGGCGGCCATCTTTAATTTATGCGAAATCATCACAGCTTTCTCGTTACCAAGATATCTTTAGAACGACTTACCCTAGGCACACCAAACTTGCACTGCACATCTATATGCTCATGACCTAGAACCCTATTGAATCTGGACCTGATTGGTTGGAATATTTGGCGGCCATATTTAATTTATTCGAAACCATTAATCTTGTGTATCTCCGGTACCATTTCACTGTTCAGTGTGAAACTTAGTATAGATCATCGATGCATCAAGAAACTTCAAAGGAATGACCAAACCAGTTTCCCTGATTCGGTGGAAATCTTGGCGGCCATCTTTAATTTATGCAAAATCTTTTATGATATATCTTTGATACCATTCAAGTGTTCTATACGAAACTTGGTATACAGCATCGATGTATTAAGAGACTTGCAATGAATAACCACATCAGTTCCTCTGAGTGGGGGGAAGGATGGGCGGCCATTTTTAATTTATGCAAAATCATTAATGATCTCTATCTCTGATACCGTTCAAGTACTTGATGTAAAATTTGATATACATCATCGATGCATCAATAGACTTACGATAAATGACAGTTCTGGTGTTTCTGATTGGGCGGAAACCTTGGTGGCCATCTTTAATTTATGCAAAATCTTTAATGATGTATATCTTTGATACCGTTTCAGTGTTCTATATGAAACTTGGTATACAGCATCCATGTATTAGAAGACTTGCAATGAATAACTACATCAGTTCTCCTGAGTGGTGGGAAGGATGGGTGGCCGTCTTTAATTTATGCGAAATCATTAATGATCTCTATCTCTGATAACTTTCAAATGCTCGATGTAAAATTTGCTATACATCATCGATGCATCAAAAGACTTATGTAATGAATACCGGTTTCTCTGATTGGATGGAAACCTTAGAGACCATTTCTAATTACAAAATTTGTCATAATCTGTATATTGGTCACTTGACTGCTTGGTGTTCCTGAAGTCTTGCTTCAAATTGAATACATTATGAATGGCTGGCGCCCAGAGCCGAGGGGTTTTCTGATGCGCAGCTTCGTATTAACTTTATTTAGATGTTTTGTGTCATTTATTATCCCGCCTTACGGAGTAAAGGGGAGATATTGTGAGAGGGGAAAGAGGTTGTCGGTAGCGGTGTCGGTGTCCCCTGCCTGGAAATGATAAGGTTTTTGTTTTAGCAAATTCAAAAAAAATCTAGAAAAATTAGAGAAAAAATATTGGGGGTGGGTATGCCACCTGGGGGTACTACCCCTGGGGTGCTCCAATGTTAAAATCCCTATGAATGTGTTTTGCGTTTAGCTAAGTGCACATTTACATCTGTACTTAGAAAGTTTGTTGCAGTTGTCAGCTGTCATTGGATGATTTTGAAACTTGGTACACATGTAATTGTTTCTTATGATTGGAGGATGTACCTGTGCTATTTTTGAGAAGAAATATAAATTTTTCTCCAAATTATGGCAAATGAATGAGTTTTTTTGTTTAGGTGAATTGTACATATAGGCCTCTATGTGTATACATGTACACAGTGTTCGAATTTAAGAAAAATTTGAACCAGTCCACCGGACTGGTGAGCCAAAAATGTAACCAGTCCGCAAATATTTTTACTAGTCCGTTAATATTAAATAAAAGATGATCTGAGAACATTTGTCATCATTTTGTTCTCTGTCATGGTTGCTACTAAATAAGAAATTAATAATTGCGCATTTCTTGAATTTCTTGAGCGCGTGTGAAGATAATAACATACGACAAACCCCGTCGGCTAGACTTTGACGGCGACCTTGACTGCACGTGTCGTCGCGAAACACTGCTTCAACAAATGCCATTTGAAGCCAAGAAATTAGTAGATTTCTTTCGACGTTGATGAAGAATATGTTTAAAATTGTCCTGGTAAACATGATCAGGTCGACTGAAGCGTAATCATGTTGCTGATTTCTCAATTCTCGACCTGGAAGTGGGTGCTTTATTTGCTGAAAAGATCGTCAACCTGCCGCCATGCATTGCCATGCGCTGCATTACAATCACACTTTACGGTATGCTGACACTGTTCGGGCCGCTTTACGGTTGTTGTTGTTGTCGCAAAACGCGACCGTGGTCGTGATTTCGTTGGAATTTGCTGAATTTTTTTTTAGACTCGCAGGATTTATTTTAGATTCGGTCGGGTAACCGAAAACAGACATATCTTTTTACAAATTGTGCGGAGATATTCAGAGAAATAGTTTACACAATGAACTGAGAGTTTTTTTGTTACCAGTCCGACGGACTTGTTGTTCAGTCACTCACACCAGTCCGTTTGATTTTTTACCAGTCTCGGACTGACGGACAGGTGCCAAATTCGAACTCTGTTACATGGTAAGTTTGCCGCAGTTGTCAGCTCTCATTGGATGATTACAAAACTTGCTTTACTGCTGCTATACTTCAGTGAGAGGAATGCTGGGATAGGAATTCCTCATTAATTGGCATCAGTACACAATTAATCACTTCCGGGTCGGTGCCCACGATCTACATTGTTTAGAAATTTGAGAGCAGATCTTTATGGATTTTATGAGCTGCGATTTTTCAGCATTTCTGATACATTTGATATTTCAACTTGCAGGTGAGTCTTCAAACTGTACTTCCTGGTGTTGATTTGGGCCACTTTGAAAAAAGCATGGTGGATGAAGACATGATCAGTGAAGGGTGAGAAGGCTCCCTGTTTACAAATTGAATGACATTCTGTAGCACCAATCAGCTGTCAGTGGCGGTAATTCGAAATTTCCATGGTCAACATCTGTCAAGACTTCCACTGGTAATGTCCCACAAGGTAAATATTGACATGCCAGGTGGATTTATGCATTGTGAATTTTCTGGATTTTTGCCGATTTTTAACGCTAATACATAACAAGTAACAGAATTAATTGTATACTGATGCCTGTCACACGACATTTTCACATTTGACCAGAGAACTTTAAATCGTCACTGTGGCTACAGTTTTTACTGGATCAGCCCAATTTTTTCCATGATGACTCCTGAACTAAGTTCAAATATTAGGGTTGTTTCAAATTTATGTTATTAAATTATTAATAAAATAAAATAAAATTTTTAATTAATTTTAATAATTTTTTTAATTATTAAAATTATTTTTTTGCTTGCTAAATGTGGTTGAAATAAATATCATACTGATAATGCTGGGTAACATCTCTTGTATTGTTATGCCATTTCTGCGACAAAATTGAGACCTTTTGGAGCAAATATAGGCAAAAAAATGACTGATTTGTCAGTACTAGGGCCAAATAGTCAATGCCAAATATGACGAGGTTCATTTAACACAGCTGGTAATTATGAGCAAATTAACTTTCAAGATACAATCAAATGTAAATGGAAGAAAGGAAATTCACATAGATACAATTACATGCTTTTTTTCAAAATCTCGACCTCAGTTCAAATCTTCAATGCTTCAAATCATTTATGCGTTAATTCACTTTATATCAGTCTAAAACCACATGAAATTAATACTAATTATATCACCTGTAATAACTCAGATGTTTGTTCCACACACAAAGAATTTCCAAAATGTCTTTTGCATTTGTAACTTTAATGAGACAAATAAAATCTGATTAACTGAGTCAACAGTTAATCTGACTGTTGATGGTTTCTCATTGTTGTGTGTTTATTGTCAGTCACATTTGCATCATAGCAAATACTTTCTCTTCATTGCATTTCCACTATCTCCAGGACTATAAGTATGTAATTCTCTTTCATATTCATATCAGAGATCTTGTAGGTAGCAAGAAACATGGATTACAGGCACCAAATATTAGCAAGCCCCACACACATCAACTGTGGGAATTTCGCACAGTGTGACTCAGAGGTATGCCTCCAACTCTGTTGGAAGATAGGCCTTTCTCACTGTAAGTTGCCACTTTAATCTTTCACCAAACAGTTAACAGTTTAAGTTAGGCAACTTCCAGCTGTCCTCATCTTTCATGGTTGTTAATGTAGCAGAGATCAGCAAATGACCAGCAGATATGTTGTCATTGAATTTTATTCCTTTTTTTCTTCTATGTTGTGTTTTGACAAGTGTTGCCTGTTTGCAGACATTGCATTCATGGACTTGAAATCTGACACAGAATATATTCCTCAATGTTATTTAGGAGTTTTCTCAGTAATAATAACTGTTTACAAGTAATATGTGCATCAAGATCTGCCAGCAAGATCTTGATGAGATGTAGATCCATCCAATTGAACTGACATATATTCTCTATATGGGAGTTGTGTATACCATAAACACCTCTGTGTTATATTTTGGTATGTGTTGTGTACACATTTGTGTATCTTGCTGTCACTTATTACAGGATTAAACAGGTCTTTGATCTTTGTATCAACATCAAATTTAAATCCCATTTGATAGATTACTGGGATGACCCACTGATTACATGGAGAAGTTAACCACTGCCATGAAGGACATTTTTACCAAATGTAGCCTAAATGAGCAGGTTGAAAACAAATTATGTTTTGACACATTTTGAATTTAAGTTTTCTTTATTTTTAAACTTTAATTTGAATAATTTCATAAAAAAATGAATTAAAATAATAAAAAATAATTAAAAATAGTGTTTAACATATCTAGTTAATGCTTTATACTTTTTTTTATAGGCAGAAGGATTGTCGACTTGGTGCTTTTTACCAGATGGAAAAATATGTACAGGTTAGTGAGATATTGTACTTTTTACTTGTACCTCAGTCTTAAGTCATATGGGGCAAACTGAGGGGAAATTATAAAGGGGTACCCTTGGTATATAGGCTGTAAAATCTCTATCTGTGCATAGTTTTATCTGTGCCTTCTCAAGAATGTTTGGGGATGGGTATGGTTTGTTCAGATGAGAGCATTCCTTATTTTAACAATGGTTCCATTCCTGACAGGCATCAGTACACAATTAATCACTTCCGGGTCGGTGCCCACGATCTACATTGTTTAGAAATTTGAGAGCAGATCTTTATGGATTTTATGAGCTGCGATTTTCAGCATTTCTGATACATTTGATATTTCAACTTGCAGATGAGTCTTCAAACTGTACTTCCTGGTGTTGATTTGGGCCACTTTGAAAAAAGCATGGTGGATGAAGACATGATCAGTGAAGGGCGAGAAGGCTCCCTGTTTACAAATCGAATGACATTCTGTAGCACCAATCAGCTGTCAGTGGCGGTAATTTGAAATTTCCATGGTCAACATCTGTCAAGACTTCCACTGGTGATGTCCCACAAGGTAAATATTGACATGCCAGGTGGATTTATGAATTGTGAATTTTCTGGATTTTTGCCGATTTTTAACGCTAATACATAACAAGTAACAGAAATAATTGTATACTGATGCCAATTTGAAAAAATAGGTCAACTGAATTTCCCACTGTTGCTGTGTATGGCACATGGAGAGCAGATCTATGCAGTATGCCTGTTTTCTCTGTACAGCTTTGTTCATGAACTGATGCATGTAAGTAGCATTAATATATTAGATGCCAATGGGAAGAATTCCCCTTCCATTTCATTCCCCATATTCTTCCAATACTGCATATTTTTCAAACATACTGAGGCCAACATTATGGCATGTCTGATCTAAAATTTATCATGGTGAGAATAGGGGGCGGTATCAGCCAGGGCAATCAGTTTAATTACACCCCAAAAGGTCAATTCCATGCTACTTGGGACAAATAGCAAAAAATAAAAGTTCCTTGAATATGCTATTTGGTGATCATTGTTGGTGTTTCACTTGGTATATATTTAAATTTTCACATGAATAGCTCCAGCACACACTAATCTGAAGCATTTTTTAAACCTAGGAATTTTCATTTTTTGGCCGAAAATCAACCTCTAAATTGCCCTACTTGTTTTCCTGTGTTGTAGTAATTTTAATTGAGAAAACTGTTAATATTTCTAACCAATGGACCATTGTGACTTGTAAAAAGTCATTGGCTTTCATGAGTCTTAAGTAAATAATCCAAATGTTAAGCCAAGGTGTGCTGATGTAACGTGAGTGACAAAATATATATGCATTTCTTTTGACTATCTCTTCAACAATTTTTAATTCAATTTAGCCTGTTTCATCTGAGCATCTGTCAGGTATTTAGAACATATATGCAAAGAATTATGATCATACACTTGACACTTGGTGCTAGTCAGCTCACTGAAGTTGGTAACGTGAGTGATGATGTAACGTGAGTGACAATATGTAACGTGAGTGACAGGAGATGGCTGAAGTCACTGATGTCCTCAACTGCAATTGGTGCAATAATAGTTGTGTGGAACATTTCGTTCTCTCTTGGAGGCTTTGCAGATCCAAGCACTACCTTCTTGGTAGCTACAAACAACTTGATGGAACTTGATTCAAGACCTATGAGTGAATTCCTGAGGTTAACAAAATCCATTTATGGAATTGATTCTTGGATGCTGAAATGATATGTCCAAGAGTGGTTTCAAATAATATATTAATACAGAAACATAAGAAAGAATGTATATATCCAGTCAAATAGTTCTTTGATCACCTAATGAATTGGAATTATCACACAAAATAAGGAATCAAATTATTAGGAGAGTCACCTGAAGCTAGTACATGAATAGATACCAAGAGAAAAACTACGTCTGATACTGGAATCGCTGTTTGGGCTGTGACAGCCATGTAAAATAGGCAGGAATTGTATTTCCGAAATAGGGTGGCCACAATACTGAAGTCAAACATCACTATCGCTAAAAGGGAGTGTCATCAAAAATCAAATTTAATAGGCAGTACCGGTATAGGCATACTTTCAGCCATTTCCTTCGAAATAATATAAGAGCTGCGAAAATACGAGGAATCGAACTTGGGGTTACTTCCGAAGCGCTATACGCAAAGCTTTGTTAGAGTTCCCTTAGTTGAATACAGGAAGTATCAGTTGAAGTAAGCGGCAGGCAAACTTTTCAGTACATCTCCAAGAAATGTTCAGGCAGCAAATACTGTCAAACCTGGGGAATGGGACATAGGGTTAGTTCTGAACTGCTAAACGCAAAACCATGTTAGGGGTACGGTTTCCTTAGGTGAACACCTATAGTAATATCAGTTATAGTAAGCAGTAGGTGGTCAAATCTAAGACACACTGTTTACACAAAGGAACAAATTATTAGGAAGTTGAGCAACTCAGTCCCTGTGGATATTTCACATTTTCAGAATGGCATTGAATAGACAGAGCTACATTTATACTTGATTGTAATAATCTTTGATTCGAAGAGATTTCTAAATTCATTAAGAAACAGATGTTAAATGCACTTGTGTGTTCAAATTTGTGCAACAACTCGAAGAGGATCTAGTTCAGTATACAAATCAATTATACTGTTCAAATACTGCCAACATTCGGAGGAAGTATTGAATACAAGTATAAAGAAGCAAACTTTGACTGAATGATGCGGAAAGGATATCTACATACAATCGCTATTTACATGTACTGGTATTAAAGAATCTTTGATCATTACATGAGTATCATTTCTCCTATAGCTTGATAATCGTATAAGCTTATATGCCATAATCCAAACATATGCACGAATCGATTTACCAGAGGTTTTGGTAATGTTATAAGACAGAATGTATCACAACACGACATAATTGACTGGAAATAATCACTGGACATGAATTTCCAGTGATCAATGGGGCTTCAAACCCCCCAGTCATATTGTAAACTGAAAACAATCACTTTGTTTTGTTGTTTGAAATGTTATTCTTGAACAAAAAACAATAAGTCTTCTTATTGAGGTCCATTTGAATTGTACAGTAACGTGAGTGGCGTAACGTGAGTGACGCAGGTTTCTTGTCGCTTGGTGCTGATGACAGCTAATACACCTATAACATTGACTTAATAATATTACTGCTGCTTAGATATGGTGACTACCCAATTATGGAAATAGTTGCTTGTTTACTGAAAATTAAAGCCAGAGCTAATTTCAAGAATAAAGTTGGTACTAAAATTTCCATGTCCTTTTTCATGTAACGTGAGTGACGAGTGCTAAAACTTCACTTGGATACAGGCCTTCATACAAATTTGAACAATATTTATTTGTTAGTGTACACTGTGGTCAGGGCTGCCTACATGCACAGTATGTCCATTTATAATTGATGACTTGAAGATTGACAAGCAATCATGTATCTGAAAAAGACTAAAAGTGTAACGCGAGTGACGTGGAATTGACCAAAACATGTTTAGGCCTACCATGTTCAAGTAATAATGCATCATATGTCCATGTT